>JADBJO010017129.1:15000-20000 GCA_016801955.1 Conus betulinus | reverse complement strand
AGAGAGAGAGAGAGAGAGAGAGAGAGAGAGAGAGAGAGAGAGAGAGAGAGAGACGGTGTTTGAACTTTACAAGTTCGGTTCCTGAAGTGGGAGACGATGGAATGGAGACTGCTCATAAACAATGATTCTAAATATTAAGGTGATTCCAATCACTTTTTTTTCTCTCCCGAAAATCTATCGCGATTTGGAATCCAGAACACCTGAGTTTGGCTTGAAATACCGTACATCGATCAAATTGATGGCCATCGCTTTTGAATCATATGTTTTCATCCTGATTCAGGGTTATGAGTAAGTTGTACATGGTCATCATGGGCCGCCAAGATATCGATAGACAACAGCTGTTGTTGGAACGCTCTGTCACGTCCTCCCATGGAGTACAACGGGGGTAAACGGTTACTGAATGATGAAGTCCACGGAGGTCTTTGGAAACCTCACTGCTCTCCTCTTTGTCACGAGCGTTCCTGTCTTAATGGGCCGATTCTGTCTTCTGTTGTTTGGTAATAGATGGCCAGTCCTGTTCTCAGAGAGAGAGAGAGAGAGAGAGAGAGGTCTGGGCTCCAACTTAATTCTGACCGACTCCAAAGAATTTGACGACCGTTTTAATCTTGGCTCCATGAGTTTCGGTGCGATTTGATTGCTTTTAAATGATGATTTGATCAATGCAGTGAGAAATGGTCATCCTTGTCTGAGTCGGTACCACCAGAAACAAATTGGATGATCTGTTTTTAAGTGATGAATAGCAAGGTCTTGATTTAAGTCCTCATTTCAAGATGAAGTCTACAATGATGAATCCGTATTTCTGTCTGTAAGGTGAAAGTAATTGGGTACAACCAAGTCATCCCGTGAAAGAAAACATCTGAATTTGCAAGAGTTTTTAGACTTTACATTGTCTGAGAGGGCGTTCCACAGTTTTGTTGTGGTTTGAATAATGATTTTTTATACAGTTCCGTTCTTCTTTTTATAGAGTTACATGCTTTTCTTGGGGGGACTTCATTCTGAATGGGGATTTTGTTGTCAGTACGTTGGAAACTAGGCTATTGGTGTGCTCGGGACAGAAACTGTTGATCAATTTGTAAAACTTGATTAATTTATACCCTTTTTTTTATTTACTTTCAAGAACAAAATGCAGCTTCTTCATACATTCTTTTGTGATTTGTTTTACATCTCCACCACAGATGTGGGGTACTTTTAAGGAGAGATTTTACATCTCCAACACAGATGTGGGTACTTTTAAGGAGAGATTTTACATCTCCAACACAGATGTGGGTACTTTTAAGGAGAGATTTTACATCTCAACACAGATGTGGGTACTTTTGAGGAGAGAGATTTTCGAACAAGTTTGCCTTTGTCTCACTGTCTCACCCAAATGAAATATGCATAGTCGAAATCAGGCAGATGAATGATCTACGCATAGTCTCAAAATATTTGTTGTTTGTTTTGCTTTTTTTTGTTTGTTTTTATTTTGTGTATTTGCAGCCTCGTTGGCAATCATTATGTTAACTTTGTTAATTGTAATCTGATCTGCTTATCCCATCACGACTTATTCTCAAACACCAGATCAAGAAATTTATGTTCATTGACTGACCGAGAGAACTGCTTTATAAAAGTTAAATAGATATAATGAATGATACTTACAAGTTCTGGCTTGCTGTCATTCCAGTGCTTTGCCCATGCGGCAACCATTTCTAAGTCATAATTTAAGTTTCAGCATGGATTACAGGGTTAAAGAAAGAAAGTGCTCAGCTAGTATCATCAGCAAATGGTTTGAATATAGGATTCATGACATGTATCATGAATGTAAACTAGAAATAATAAGTGCCCTGATAGGGATCCCTGTATTATTCCAGCAGAAAATGTTTTGGAACCTGGAGTTTTACTTTTCTTATAACCACTGACCAGAAAAAGTTGGAGAAATAACCTCTGAGAAAGTTTTTAAGTTTTCCTTTATCCCAACAGTGTTCACTGTTAAAATGCGACTTCTGAGCTGCACACAGATGAATGCTTCTGATATGTCCAGGGTACATTTTGTGAAATAAGGCTAGTTTCAAGAGAGATACACATTTTGTTAAAGTGTAAAATATACAGAATCACTGGGGATAAATCCAGACTGTACGGGGATGGGAATGGTATTTGTTCATAGACAGGAGTATGTATGGTTGTGTACAGACTTTTTTAAAGTACCTTTCAGCACAGCCTGATAATGAGATGAAACGAGACAGGTAGATAATTACTACAAAATTCTTATGGTATCTTTTCGTTCTTACGGTTTCTTTTCATATCCTGGGTTTACACAGGGAATCTTCCTCAGTGATGAAAATCTACTTTAACGATTACATCTGTAAATTAGCGTGACGAGAGACAGAGATATAATATGATATATATAGTTGTTTATGAAATGCCAATTTGAGAGTATTTTCTTAGATTTCTATTTTTGGCGCATAGGGTTGAGGGTGAGGGGGGACTAATAGCTGAAAATATGAGATGGAAATCTACTTTTACGAAGACATCTGTAAATTGGCGTGGTGAGAGATTGAGATATGAGATAGACATATACTTGTTAAAAAATTGCAATTCGAGGATGTTTTCTGTTTTTTGTGCTTGAGGGGGAGGGGGGGAGATAATGGCTGAATATACAATATTAATTATCTCCAGCCCCCGAAGACAACATAAGTCTTGTTTGTATTAGAGATTATTATTATGAATATTTATATAGCGCCTGTCCTCAGCTAGAGACCAAGTTCTGAGCACTTTACAATTCACATTCGTTTACATAACGGGCTGACTACATGGGTAGTGCCGATTGAAGAGAGCTGCCAGCTGGCGCTTCATACAGTTTTTCCGTGTCATCCAGTCAATATTGTTCAATATTGTTCACTCAGTTTTCTTAACTTCTTTCATTCTTTCCATTTCTCACGCAGGTTGCATACTATGTGTAACGTGTCATCCATACCAACAGCCAAACTGGCCTTCTCTTCCGAAAGTTGGTGATGGGATTTCACGTGTGTGCAAGATGTTATGCGTGCGTTCACACACGGAACCTCGGCTTATGATCTCATTCGAAGGACTGTATGGGAAACTGAGTCAGAACCAATGATAACTCCGAGGGGAAAGTCCCCCTGTACCGAAACGGCCCGGCGGAGATTCGAACCCGCAACCCCCAGGATCACCAAGATCACGAGTCTACCACTGAGCTATTCCGGTTCCCAAGATAGTGAGGAGTCAAAATGCAAAAAAGCTCAGCTTGGATTTAGGATGTTTAAATTTCGTCTTTTGATTTCTGCTTTCTCTGTCTTTTTATTCATAGATGTTTATACGCCTCTCCCCCCCCCCCCCCCCTCCACCTCTCCCGCCGCCTCACACACACCACTACCACCAGTGCTTATCTACCACCGTATTAACCTCAGTGATAGTGTACCGTACTACCGTACTATTTTTGTACTGAAGTGATGCCAGCACAGCGTTGTTTCTTGTCCTTTTCCTTTTCCTATCCTGCCCGTACCCCTCAACCCCCGCCCCACCCCCCCTACCCCACTACCACCTCACTCTCATCCCACCATTCACCAACCCCCCACCCTTCATCGACCCCCCTCCTCCCCCTCCCCCCAACCCCCCCCCCCCCTTCACCTCCCCTGGTCGCAACCTTTCTCTACCCACACAGTCAACGTAGCCCTCTCCAGAAACGCCACAATGAGCTCGATGCCTGAGATCAGCTCTTACAACGAAATGCTGCGTGCCTGGACAGGCGGTCGGTCAACGGGCACCGCAGTGACCTTCTGTGTGGCACGCACGACGATTTTCGCTGGGGCCTTCTGCCCCCTCATCGACTGCATCCAGACCCACGAGAATGACCGCCCTGCCCTGGTGGAAAACTGAAGCTGGGCAGAGCCTACACCATCAACCAGGTGCAGATCTACGCCGAGAAAGGTGAGGGGGACTCGGGGGGGGGGGGGGGGGGGGGGGGGGGGGGGGATGGATGAGACAGTTAATGAAGAGAGGGGTAGCGGTGCGTGGGAGGGTGGTGTTGGAGGGGGTGGTGAAGGGGATTGATGGTGGTGCGGGGGCTGGGGGTCTTGGACAGAGCGTTGTGTCTCTGGGTCTGAGAGTCTCTGGGGTTTGATTCTCGCGTAAGCCGGCCATGAGTAGAGGAGGGTTTTGTTTGGAGCGGGTGAACATGTATGCAATCTCCACCACCTCCCTCCTCCACCCCGCCCGCCTCATTTAAGTTCTTTTCGGATGAAGGAGACATGAATCTAGAGGTCCCAGGGTGAACGGGTGCGTTTCATTTGTTCACATACACACGCGCGGGGCGCGCGCGCGCGCGCGCGCGCGCGCGCACACCACACACACACACACACACACACACACACAAATAAAACACACACACACACGCACGCACGCACGCTTGCACGCACGCACGCTTGCACGCACGCACGCACGCACGCACGCACACGCACGCACCACACACACACACACACACAAACCACACACACACACAACGCACGCGCGCACACACACGCACGCACATACACACACACACACACTCTCTCTCTCTCCTTCTCTCTCTCTCACACACACACACGCGCGCACGCGCGCGCACACATCCTTTCGGGTCAAGTTGTTTTGGATTATCACACTGCTACTGATTATCTGCCGTGGAGTTCATGCGTCCGTTTGTTGGTGAGTTTGTCAGGATACATAACAGACTACTGAACTCCCCCACCCCTAACATCTTCATGATACAGAATGTCACCTAAGGACAAATCTACTGAATGTTCACACGGATCGATTGGCTGCGCTGATGTGGATCCAGTGGCAGACCCAGGGTTCCTCAAGAAGTTCAGGTACAATTCCATCATCCCTTCAAGGCTACGGTAGTGGCATCCACATAAAGCCTCCCTGAATTGAACGAGTCACTGGACTGTGAATCTAGATGGCAGAGTAACGACAAACTATCATCATTTATTTCCAAACCTAAGCCCACGACCCTGTTCCAGTTAACG
>JADBJO010017129.1:0-10000 GCA_016801955.1 Conus betulinus | reverse complement strand
GGATGGGCAATGTTTAGGTCATGCCGACCATCTGTTGGTGGTGATGGCAATGTCTAGGTCCTGCCGGCCATTCTGATGGTGCAATATGGCAATGTCTAGGTCCTGGCTCCATAGCCGGTTGCAATGTTCCTAGGTCTATTTCCTGACGGTGGTGATGGATTGGTGCAGGTCTAGGTCTGCCGACCATCTGACGGTGGTGATGGCAATGTCTAGGTCCTGCTGGCCACATTTACGGCGACACGGTGGAAGTTGCAATTGGTCTCGAGCTCTGCCGGCATCATTGAGGGTGGCCCTTTGATAGTTGCACCCCCCCCACCCTTCATAAAACCCCACCCCACCTCCCCCCCACACCACACACACTTCCCCTTAACCCTTTCTCTGGTTGATTTGCTCTATGGACTCGGGTGAGCAAAAAAGATTGGAGCCAGACAAGGCATGTTTTCATCCAGGTTCATAAAGCGCTTCGCTTGACAGTATTCAAATTCTCTGACCAAACTCTACGCAGGGTGTCTGTATCTCGCGGGCCTGGTTAATTCAAGGATGGATTGTTGAAACAGAGTTGGACAGTTGTAGCCTTCTTATATGGTAAGCTCAGTCCAAGCGGGAACTCCCATACCATTCTTTCTGGTGGTCATCATTATTTGGGGGGGGGGCGGGGGGGGGAAAGAAAAAAAGGATGGGGGAGTGGGAAGATCTTGAAATGTTTACTCGCCATTCATGCTTTGTTTACACGTGGACCCCACTTTTGATTCCTGACATTGTAATACATAAAGTACCAGTATAATGCAGTGGAATGTGCCAGAGTAAAGTGCAATAAAAAAAAAACCTCCTATACAATGTACAGCAGCACTAGATGCAAATACAATTACGATTTCTTTCTTTCTTTCTTTCTTTCTATCTTTCTTTCTTTCCTTTTTTTTATTTTTCTTCTTTTATTTTCGAATTGGTTTTAAAAAGCCTGCGACCTATGGTTTTAAAAAACTGCCTATGAACGATCATGGTATGAAATCACTCATTCTGGCTTGTTGATTTTTTTTTTTTCTTTTTTTTTTTTCTTTTAAGGAATCTACTTCGTCACTTGCCGTGAGCCAATTAAAGGAACGCCAAGTGGACATTCGCAAGAGACTCGGTAACTGTTGGCTTTCTCAAAAAACTATCAAAAATTTTCTTCTGCGAGGTTCAAAAGTATGGGGTGAGTGTCCAAATGGACCGAGTGACTTAACTGGCTGGTTGAAAGTGTGAATTCTGGTCGATCGTCGAGCAATCAAAACAATGGTTTTTTTTCATGACATGAACCAGGTACAGATCTGTTTACCCATACGCTTTTCATGGGTGTTTTGTACACATGGTGGCGCGAAATACAAGAATACACAACGAACGTAAAAAGTGTGTGTGTGGTGGTGTGTGTGTGTGTGTGGGTGTGTGTGTGTGTGTGTCTCAGTCGTGCTGTTATCTCCTTGGTCTTATTTTTTTTTTAATCAACGTTTTCATTTGCGTCTCCTCCGTCCAGCCACATATGTACCATGTTTTCGCGTTCTGGAAATGCCGTAAATCTTATTTTCTCTCCCGTTTCACCTTTCCTTAGTATTGTTCCCCATATGGTCGTCCATCTTCGGAACATGTCTTTGGGCGAGAGAAAACATTGAGGATTTTGTCTCATGTCAGTTTGTAACATGTGATTGTTTTGTTGTTGTGAATGTTGTTCTGGAGTAAACGATTTAGGTAGCAGTAACACTGTCTGTTGTCTAATTATGCTGCATTTTTTGTATTAGCCACCATGGTCTCTATACATTTTTTGTTTTATGGTATTGCTAGTGTTCTTCACTACATTAAACTATTTCTCGTTCTCAAGTCTGAAGAGTGACAGTTCGTTATGGAATAGGACCGACCCGTTCACAGTTACGGGCGAGTTTTATTTGCCCGAAGAAGTCGTGGACACAGTTAGGGAATTCCTTGATTAGCAGTTCGCTAGGGACTGTGTTTTCACTGTTTGTTTCTTTTTCAGTTGGAACCCAAACAGTTTTTTTTTGTTTTCTTTGTTGGCGACCCCACCCTTAAACTGGGCCCCTGTGTGATGGCTGGGCTGTTTGTTTCTTTTTCAGTTTGAACAGAACAAAAGTTTTTCCGTGTTTCTTGGGATGTGGCGTTTTTTTTTCTTTTTCAACAACCTGACTAGGCCCCGTGTGATGGCTGGGCTTGTTTGGTTTCTTTTCGTTTGAAAAGAACACGTTTTGTTTTCTCTAGTTGTGACACATCCCTGCATAGGCCACTGTGTGGTCTGATGGCTGTTTGTTTCTTTTTTTTCAGTACCCCTGATTAGGGCCCCTGTGTGATGGCAAGGGCTGTTGGTTTCTTTTTGAATCCCAATCGACTAGGGCCACTGGGTGAGGCTGCGCTGTTTGTTTCTTTTTCAGTTGAAACAGAACCAGTTTTTTTGTTCTCTGTCGTGACACCCCTGACTGGGCCCCCTGTGTGATGATGGCTGTGGGCTGGTTTTGTTTTTTTTTTTTTTATTTAGAGTTTGAAACTGAAGACTTTTGTTGTTCTTCATGACAACCCCCTGACATGGGCCACTGGTGATCGGCTCGGCTACGGTAACCACGACATTGTTGGACTTGTTGGATTCAAACCGTGTGCAAGCGTTATTTTGGAAGTAGCCATTCTGCTGCTTGCCATTTATTTCCCTAACTCACCGTTAGATGTGTTGGTCATGTCTATTGATGGTGTACATGCCATAACCTTGCACGGTGTTCACTGGTTTTGTTGCAATGTTGTGTCACAGTTGGTTGTCAGTTAATGGTGTTTTTACATTGCTGCGTGATTACAATTGTTCAGTGCATGCCGTCAGTGTCATGTCATTGTTCAGTGTATGTTGTTGCAATGTTGTGTCCACATTGTTCAAGTGTTTTATGTTGCAGTGTTGGTTCACAGGAGTTCAGTGTTTTGTGTTGCAATGTTGTGTCACAGTGTTCTCACGTGTATGTGGTGGACAGTGTTTGTGTCACCATTGTCCACTGTTTTATGTTGCAGGTTGTGTCACATTGTTCAGTGTTATGGTGTTGCAATGTGGTGTCACATGTTCAGGTGTTATGCCAGTTGCAGGTGTGTGTGTCCATTGTTCAGTGTTAGGTGTATTGCAGTGTTCATGTCCCATTTGTTCAGTGTTATGTATTGCAGTAGTCGTGTCACAACATTGTTTCAGTTGCAATGTGTTGCAATTGGCAGTGTGTCACATTGTTCCACGTTTTTATGTGTGCAGTGGTGTGTCAACACTGGTTCAGTGTTGGTGTGTGTTTCACAGTCATTCAATGTTCTGTTGTGGCCTTGGTGTTGTGTCCCAGTGTTCAGGGTTATCTTTTTTTACAGTGTAGCGTTGCACTCCTTCAGTGTGGTGTGTTACTGCGGTCGTTGTCACAACCAGTCAGTTCATGTGTCCCAGTTTCTTTTTATTACACTGGTCCAGTGTTACGTGATACAGCAACGTGTGCTCAATGCAGAGCGTTAAGTTTTGCAACGTCTGATACATTGTGCAAGCGTTACATGAACATTGTTGTGTCACACTGTTTTTAGTGTTAGATGTTTGCGTACCTCGTGACCTATCGCACAGTGCTTTGTGTGATCCATTGCACTGTCCACACTATATCATTCTGTGGTTTTTGTGAGACAATGTCGGGTGACGTACAAAAGTAATTGTTCCACCCTAAGGATGCATTGTTGTGTGACACATTGTACACCTGCTTTGTCATGTATTGCAGTTGTCTTGCCATTTTTGTTTTGGTCATCTGTTGCAGTGTCTTGCCACACAATATTACACAGTGTCATAGTCCGCAGCGGTCGTGTCGCAGACCATGCTGTTCTAGATCATGCTGGCATGTCATGTCACACGATACTATTTTCGTTTTTGTGTGTGTGTGTGGTGTGTTGTGTGTGTGTGTGTGTGGCAGTGTGTAAGCATGGTACTTTTGGGTGACCCGGCGAGTGGAAAGCCATGCCAACCATGTCCAAAGGACGCCCTCCTGCCCCGTACGACTGTGACAACTTTTATGGGGTGCTATGTTCCAAAAGTGAGTTCGCATCAGGTTTCGTAACCGTTTTCCTGGGCGGTTAGGAGAGGAAGGGTACAGAGCTTAGAGATGAGGGATATATCCTGCATCCAGTCCTGGGCCCGGATCCAAAAACAAAAATACAGACTCTAGTTATGCATTTTCAGTCTGGCGGCGGTTTTGATCCCAGGATGCAACAGATGGAACCGCTCAATTTGGTTGACATCAAAGAGGATGGAAATCTGCCAGGACTGAGTTTATGGAGTACCAGGTCTAACCAGGAGTTGCAAGTCCGTGACGCACTGAGTCTGAGAGAGAGAGAGAGAACTGGCCTGTCTTTCTAGGTTGGGATCGTCTGAAAGGAGGGAGACATACTTCAAGGTAGGGAGTCTGCCAGGAGCAGCATGTCTCCAGGGTGTTTAAGTCTGCCAGAAACTGGGCAATCTTGTGGGTTGGGAGACTGCCGCGGGAACCCAAGCTGTTCTTCAAGACAGTGAGTCGGCAAGGAAGAACAAGTCTATGAGCTTCAGAATCTGCCAGGACTAGACTTGTTTTTTTTTATTTCTGGGCATAGGGAGTCAATCAGAACTTAGCAATCTTCTAGACAGGGAGTCTGCCAGGACTGGGTTAATTCCTATACAAGGAGTCTGACCAGGACTGGGCAATCTTCTGCATAAAGAGTCTGCCAGAAATAGGCAGTCTTTTGAGGACAGGGGAATCTGCCATGGTCTAGCTTGCTCTTTAAGGTAGGGAAAGAATCTGCCAAGAAGAGATAATGGTCAGAGGGTACTAGCACTAGAACTAAGAATGCCTCAGTGGTACTAGCACTAGAACTAAAGCAATCTTCTCAAACAGCGAAGTCGACCAGGAACTTTTTCTTTCCTTTAGTGCCCCACGATCTTGGACGATGATCACTCTGGCAGGGACTAAACGTTGTTTTAATTGGAGAGTCAGGGGAAAAGGGTTCAGAAGTACGATGGTCTGCCAGTACTAGGGTAATCTTCTAGATAGAGTCTGCCAGGAGTGGCAAAGGTCAGCAGAGGTTTACTGAGTCTGCCATGACTAGGCGGATCGTCTACATAGAGAATCTGCCAGGAGGAGTGAGTCCTCGGAGGTACTGGGTGTATCAGGACCGGGCAATTATTTTAGATGGTGGTTCTAAAAGGACTAGCTGTTTATCAAGGCAGGCACTCTTGTCAGGAGGAGCAAGTCCTCATGGCATTGAGTCTGCAAGGACTTGCCGGTGTTTGTGGGGGAGGAAGTCTGCCATGACTTCTGAACAGGGAGGATGCCTGGAGCAAGTGTTTGAGGCACATGTCTGCCAGGATAGAACAGTTCATCTGGGAAACAGGTCGTTACCAGGACAGACCCAATCGTCTGGGTATAGAGATTATCACCAGGACAGACCAATCTTCTGGGAACAGGTCATACCAGGGGTTCTACCAGGACTGACCAAACTTCTACGTAGGCAGTCCGCTAGGACAAACCAATCCAATCTGAGACACACTGGGAGTCTGCACGGAGGAACAACTCCAAACTCTATCGAAGCAACTGAATATGCTAGAGGGACTGGCCAATATTCTGGGGACAGGGAAGTCGCTATGACGATGACACAAGCCAACCTTCTAAGGAGAGATTCCTCCAGAATTTAGCTCGTCGTATAGGTAGAGTGTCTACCCAGACTAGCCAATTTTCTAGATGGGGGAATCTGCCAGGACAGGCCCGTGTTCTAGGGCAGGGAATGTTACCTGTTACTAGGTCACTCGATTAGGCAGGGAGTCTCTGTGGATTAGCCAGATATTTATGCAGCGAGTCTAGTCGGCCCATTGAAAGCAGATAGTTTCCTGCACTGACCACTCTGTGAGTTGAGATGCAAACCAGTGGGATGCTCAAAGATGCTGAGATCACCATGGCAGGAAACATCCACGGGGCCTTTGTGGGGGTCCAGAGAGCCGGAAATCACGCTGACCACAGAAATCGCCGTCGTTAAGCCCACACAATGCCCGCCGTTCCTGCAGTGGGGATCCAATTTGCCTCAGTGGCTGGAAGGGGCCTGCCTGTCCACACCATTTCCAGGACAGGGGAGGACATCAGACAGACTTTGTCATTCAGGTTCATCATCATCATGGCACTGATTTACATGTCATGATTTATTTCCGTAGTAAAATTGGGGACTACCTATGTGCCTTCGTTTAAGTAATGGGGAGGACGCATAAACAAACACAACAACACACACACACACACAACACACACCACACAACACACAACACACACACCACACACACACACACCCACTGATACACACCCACACACACGCCCGCGCACGCACACACATGCACACGCCCACAAATATGCACACACACACATGCACACGTAGTACACCACACACACGCACACAGACACACACCACAACACACACAAGCGTACACGCACGCACGCACGCACGCAGCGGCGCGAACCAACACACACACACACACCACCACACACACCACACCACACATTAGTACATTTGTTATGCTCTGAAATGATGTGATGTTTTGTGGACTTCCACCATTGCAGCATTAAACAACACACACGCGCGCGTCCCGCGAGCACACACACACACACACACCACAACACACACACACACACACACACACACACACAAGGGGACACACCCAACACTAACACACACAACATGCCACGTAGGCACGCGCAACACACACACACGCGCGCGCGCGCGCGTGCGATCACGCAGACGCACGCACGGCACGCACGCACGCAATTGGCACGCACGCACGACAAAAATCCAGCACGCAACGCACGCACGCACGCACGCCACACGCACACACAACCAGACACACAGACACACCCACACACAGCACAACATACAAACACGTCACGCACACACCAACGCTTTACACCACACGCATGACACGTGCGTTGCACGCACACACAATGCGCGCCGCCACGAGCGCGCGCACACACAAACAAAACCACACTTCACACATAACCACCACCACCCCCACCCCATGCCACCTCCCCCAACACCACTAAACCACAACCAGATTCGTCATCAGTTATCACAATCATTTATCAATATTACCACCCCTACCCCCGCCACCATCACCACCACCAACCACCACCACCACCACCACCACACCATATAATAAACGAGTCGGGTCGTGCCCACTGCACCTCAGAGCTCGTACAAACGTGGCCATGGACAAAGTGCCCACACAACGAAGCCCCGCTCCGGGCAGCGCCTCTTCGCCCAGTGTGGCCCTGGGGACGGCCGCGGACAGAAGTCGAGCGGGGCCAAGGACAGTTCTGCCTGGAGACGTTTCTGCCAACTCCGTGGACAACTGGTTCCTGGTGGACCTGCCAGGGAAGTTCGCCGTGGTGAGAGTGTGGCTCTATCACCTGCACCCTTCGGTGGGGACTGTTGTCGTGAGTGTGGCGTGTGTTTAGGATGTGTTTTAGAGAGGAGGGTGTTGTTGTTGTTGTGATGTTCCCGGCACAGAGAGAGGCTAGCACCACTGCAGAGGACAGCTAGTTCAAGTTGATATTGGGGTCATGAAGGGACAGTGTGGTCATCGCTGCTGCTAGTAGGGATTACTGTTGGTAGGCCTGTGTGTTTTTGTCCTCAGTCGTAAATGTTGTGATCACGATAAAACAACGAACGTGGCTGTCATTCTCATTGCACATATTCCACACTGATGTTATTTGTAATACCCTTTCACCTCGCATATATGTAGGGTCATTTTAAACAAATGACAATCCGTCCCACCCTACCCTTGCTTTCTCCCCTCCAACCACCTCAAAAAAAGAAGGAAGACTCCAAGTTGTGTCAACAAAACCGACATTCACCACAAGCAGTTATCAATGAGAGTGATCTGTCCAACACGAATAAGTAAAACATTTCATTTGAAGATTTGCCCATCTTTTGTGAACATGACCGTTGTCAAGGACCGGAGAACACGCAGCAGACAAACAGAAACGAGCAATTTGGTAAACTCGGTTTGTGGTTTGATGGCACAGAAAGAAAGAAATCTCAAAGGAGGCGGTTGGCAGACGCGAACTGTTCACACAACAACAAAACGTTTTGCCCCCCACCGGTGGTTATTGTTGTACATGGGCAACGTTAGCGCGACATGGGACAGGACTGATGATTAAGGACTGGCCTGCGGGGAAACGGTGCTTGCTGTGGCAGGCCTGGCCGGTCATCTCCGCGTTTGGAAGAGCAGGGACAGCTAGGGTGCGTTGCATCTCCACTCGTCCTTAAAGAAAGAAAGGAAACAGATCGCATTTTGCGCCACTACACTGCTGGAGGGAACTTCACTGGCTGGCTGTTCAGTGTCGTTATTGCAGTACAAAACAAAAACCTCTCCACTAACTTACCTTCTGTGTCTGAGGGTTCTCCTTCACCCTACCTATCCTGTACGCTCTGTGCATTCCAGGTATACACAGTGCTCCTCCGCTCTTCCAGGCAGAGAAGACAGGAACCGCCCATGAATCGCGCACCATGCATCGAAATAACTCAAAACGTGCTGGTGGGAAGATGCTTCCTTCAGTTTTGCTGCCCCCACCCAGCACCGCGTTGGAACTCTCTCGCCTCTACCCTCCGCAATCCAGCCTAATACTGGGCCTTGTCTCTCCAAAGCCACAGCTAACTCCACCTTGTATCTTTTACAGTCAAGCGTTTCTGAACAAGGCTTTCCCCACATGTCTGCTACAATAGTTTGTGTAAGGGTAGTCGTAATATGTAAAGAATGAAAGTCTGAATGTGGTATTGTGAAAAAGCGCAATAAGTTGTTTCGAGTTGAATGGCGCCTTACAGATTACGATGATGCTTGATGATGATGATGGACAGATGATGATGATGACCGCACCAGGCACGACGACGACGACACGATTGGTTGTTGATTATGATGATGACGATGATTGATGATGACGATGGGCTCTGCTGCTGCTAACGATTTGGACAGATGATGAGGAAGACGATGATGATGATAATGGTTGAGGATGCTGGTGAGATGACGATTGACGACGATGCTTGACTGATGACGATGAGCTAATTTCTGGTTAGTGCTTCTCTAGAGTGTTTTTCCTTTTTTACACCCATTACCTCGCTCCCCCCCCTATCCTCTTCTCCCTCTAACTATTTGCTCCCACGATTTGTTTTATCGGTCATGCGCTCTGTAGAGGACCGTTACCAAGGTGTTTAGCTTCGTCGTAGATATGGAGTGTATATATATATCGTATATATGATATATACCGCATATATATATATTACATCCATTTGAAAAAATCACCTAATCAGGCACGAGGGGTGATGATATTGGAGACACACAGACCATAGGAAGGCTACTTATTCTCCTTTCAGTAGGGAGGAATCCTGATGGGCACGGTATGGCACAAAGGTGCTGTGGTGAAGGCTCTTCTAGTGGTACAGCTAAAAGTTTGTGCACTTATCCGGCTGTGTGGCAGGCTAGATTCTAGAAACAAACCGATCCCCGGTATGATTTAAAAAAAAACATGTGCCTTGGCATGTGGTGGCGTCGTGTGTGTGTGTGTGGGGTTTGTAGTGTGGTGTAGCGCGGCGCCCCGCCGCCCCCCCGCCGTGTGTGTGTCTTGTTGATGCGCACGTGTACACTCCAGCTATGCATAACCGTGTGCAACACCCCCAAAGCCACGCCCCTATCTCTCGACACGCATTTATGAAAGAGTCCACAAAGCCCAAGCATGATGTTTGACGTAACACAGCCAAGCATGATTGTTGAAGTAACACAGCCACAGCTGCATGTTTGACAGTCACAACAGCCAAGCAGCATGATTGATGAGAGTCACACAGCCAAGTCTGATGTTGATAGTCACACAGCCAAGTAGATTGACACGTCACACAGCAAGTATGACGGACAGTCACAACACGGTAGGATTGTGGAGCAGTAACACCAGACAATTATGATTGTGTGACA
>JADBJO010017128.1:0-38553 GCA_016801955.1 Conus betulinus | reverse complement strand
ATAAAACTACCTTTCCTTCTTCATTGCCATGTCGTCTGTGTCATTTTGTGACTCGGTGTTTTCCTAAAATTGTAACGATGATAACAGTTTGGCGACTGTCAGGAACAATAAGTGGTGCACAAGGACTGTTAGTGTCTTCACAACACGCTTCCCTCTGACTTACCTCCATGTTCATGATCACTGGCAGCTCTGTGTCTGTTGCCTGTTTTGCCAACGTTCACGTCTTCAATCACCCAGCGTCTGCATCCATCATTCCTATCGTTCATATGATTGACACGTAAACGTCTTTGAAGCTGGGGCAGTCATCGTGTCAGGGTGTATCTCATCTTCGTTACTAGTCTTCTCTGCGCTTGTAGGGGGTTTGGAAGTATGGTGATTTGCTATCTGAAAACTCCTGGAGCCCATTTCTGAAATAAGCAGTTTTTTTGCCTTTGCTTTGCTAGAAAATCAGTGTTTTCCTTTGAGAGGAAGTCAGATAATCTGCTCTTTTGATTCTTGAACGTATGGGCTGTCACAAAGGGTTGATATCTTGTCCATTCCCCTATGGAGAGCATGACGAGGGGAGGTTTATGGTCGTATTGTGGCTGATATCAGAATGATACTAGGGTGATGAAGCACAGTATTCCTTCAGTTTTTCGCCGATCACCCCAGTACCTGTAGACCTATCTCCATGAGAAAGCTGTTCCACCCATGCATTTTAGGTTGTTCACTTTAGTCTCTTCATTTGTAGCATTTGCATCTCTCTCCAGTGTAGGCCCCAAGACAGCATCTCAGTCTTCTTCCCGAGGATTTTGGATATCCTCTGTAAACTGATGCCACAGTTCTTTCAGATTTAGCATGTCAGAGGTAATGAATGGACACTTGCCCCCCCCCCCCCCCCCCCCCCCCCCCCCCCCCCCCCCAAACTTATAATCAATCAGTATGCACGCATTTGCTCTGTACGTATGCATACCATAATTTCTCTAAATCTTCGATTCAAAATTTGTGGACCATTGACATAATCTTGGGACTGGGGTTCGCTACGTCATCCAACAAACCTCGCAGAGTCACTGAGGTACTGCTCTATTTTTAAAAGCGAAAACTTGAATTCGTGAATATAGCAAAGACGACGAGCTCAGCACGCTTTAGTTCTTGTCTCCCTTAATGTTCCATGCGCCGACAGGTTTCATTTACTGAATTTCTTCCTACTCATTTTGTATAATGGTCCGCATCTGTATTAATTGTGGTTGACAATGTACCTTTCACGTTGATTCAATCTTGCGATAATTGATGCAGAATCAAGTTAATCTACTCAAATGAAAGAGGACAACATGAAGTGTGTGTGTGTGTGTGTGTGTGTGTGTGTGTGTGTGTGTGTGTGTGTGCGTGCGTGTGCGTGCGTGCGTGCGTGCGCGAGAGCGCGCGCGCGCGTAAGTGTGTGTGTGTGTTAGAGAGAGAGAGAGAGAGAGAGAGAGAGAGAGAGAGAGAGAGAGAGAGAGAGAGAGATTATTTCTGCACTTTGCGTTTATGTTTCTCATTTTACATCTCAGCGTCAGAGCAAATCTTGCAGGTACGCAACACTTGACGCTCTGACAGTGGTACCGTTGTTTTCTTCCTACATGGGATGTCCATGCGTCAAACGGAGTTCTATGCACATTGTGTTTATTGGCTCGTTCGTTTGGTCCAAGTCGCTAGGGCTAGCTGTGGTGCCTACAAGGCTGGGCTTTGTATGTGAACTTTGTTCTATTTCCAACCATCAAAACTTCACTACACCTGTAACGCTTCCTTTCCCAGATAGCTTGTCCACATCAAATCTTCATTTAGATATATGCCCCATGCAGCACCTAACTCATGAATTACTGGCCTGTGATTTGAAAAGTCAGTGCAGAGAACTGGAGAACACTAACACAAAGTACAGGGCGACTTGCAGTATGTCCAAAGGGCTGTCACAGCCGTACTTTTATTGTGACCTATCTGGAGACTTCGTGCCTTACAATCTGGTGTGATTTTTCGACAGGATTGTTTCGATGGACGTGACGAAGACTTCTGTGAGCATCTTGCCTGCAAGGGAGACATGATAGCCTGTGGAGAGAGACAGGTTCGTGCTCTAGTGTGTATGAGATTCTGAGCCCTCTTCTTTCAGTGTGTTCCGCAGATACCACTATGTCTCTGCGCCAAAAGGTATACCTTACTTAATATGACTCGTCACACTTAATCTGACTTTTATTGTCTTACGTGCACATCTTGTCATTGGTCACATGCCGTTCACTGTAACCCACACATGTGACCCAGTCATAGTCCTTTTTCCATTCCCAGCTGGAGCAGTCCTTCTTTAGATTCCTGTTTATTCGATTTTAGTCTTAACTAACTTCTTCGTCCTTCTCCTTGACCTATCATTGTAATCTTGGGAAGATCGTACCAAAAGAAATATCATTCTAGGTTATGATTTGCATGCCAGGCTCTTCATGAAGGCTTGCATAGACATCACATAATCGTAATCAATTAAAGACTAGTGCATGGGAGCACAACACAGAACAATACAGACACGCATCGTAACTTTTCTGAACTTGAAGGCTTTGAACAGATACAACATGAATGCTTACTCAGTTTCATCACCTCAGTGGGTACACTTCACTATTTGTTGTTAAAATATCTAGGTTGTCTGGAATATCTAGGCCATGCAGAGCAGATGATTGCAGTGGCAACAGACTAAGTGGACTGCCAAAGTCCAGATGACAGGACTACATAGACAATTCGATCCACTGAGATTGCTGGTTTGCCGCATAAATTACTTTCTTGGAAGATACGCTCTTCTTGTTCAGAGCACTTCTGAGGCTGATAATGTGTGAGGAAGTGAAAGACGAATAAGGGAGGAAGATGAAAAAGTCTTGCCATGAAGGGAAGAGAACTCAGAACTCCGCAAACCTTTTTTGTATTCGATTAAAGATTGACATTTCAGGAAAGAGAGAGAGAGAGAGAGAGAGAGAGAGAGAGAGAGAGAGAGAAAGAGAGAGAGTTTACCAGATCACTAAACATGGAACAAACACAACATAAAAGCAACGCGTGTTGACAAGAAAGTTATTCAATAAGGAATTTGAGGCTGGAAATTTCTGCACAGATGATGTTCCGATGACATATCATACCATGATGGTCAGTGGACAGAGTGTTGACAAGGACAATCGAATTTAGGAGACCATCATCTGTGTAACACATCCACGAAGAGGTGACCACGATTGTACCTAAGCTCAGTCACTGACTGACTGTGATTAGACATGGTAATATATATCGAGTACTTTGGAAGTGCACACCTGTGCTGGTGATTCAAAATGAAAATAAGCTATCAACAGGGAGCAGGGAGCCCGCCATATTCTAAACGGTCAAGGAACGGTTCAATGAAATTGCTTTAGAAAGTTTATTTCTTCTTGTTTTGGTGGAGGACGGTACAGCAAGACGCATTTCCAAAGGAAGGTGGCAGTGACAGTGTCAACTGGGGCGATTGAAAAGAACCATGGCCGAATGGGAAAGTGATAATGAGGGTGGTATGTGGGTAGAGTTTTCACACAAGAAAGGCAAGACGCCCCACACCCCATCCCCACTCCCTCGCCACACAATGTACCAGTAACAAAAAGGGAAGGAAAATGAAGCGAGAGGCGCGCGGTGATCTCAACACCTGACTCTCCGCCAGGTCTGCGAAGCAAAGTTGTAGTGATACACAAAATGTCACTACTGTTAGAAATGAGATGCTTGACAGCCAGCTGAATAAACCACGGATAATGAGCTGGGCAGTCAGAGTAAAAAAAAAAAAAAACACAGAACAGAGAAACACAAAACAAACTGTTCAAGTTTACACTGTAACAGTGCTTGCATGATCAATGAAGATGACTCGTTTAAAACAAACACAACACCCAATGTTATTCTGCTTCCAACGTCCTTCATGATGAGTTTGAATATACGGGAGGTAAAAACCAATACCCACATCTCTGATGGCAAGGACCACAGAATGACTAAGTGCTGCAGAAGGCGCATACTCCGGCTGGTTGCGAGTGTGAAATATACAGGAAGAAAACACAACAGGGGAGGATCTATGGTAGGGTAGAATAGACATCACAGATCGTTTCTTCAGCAAACTGAACAGAAAACACATCCAGATAAGTTGCTGTCAGGGGGATTCAACGGCGTGAAGGAAGCACAAATGCACACTCCACTCGATCACAATTGTCACGTAGAGGCACACTCTCGTCCAAACACAATCAACAAAAGATACGAGAGTTATGGACCTTGTCACTTGTTAGATGTCGCCCCTTTCTCCTGACATAGAGGAGGAAGAAGAGGTCAGACGAGGGACCTGAAGAGGGCGCCAGGGCTGCTGATGGTGCGCCAGACAACAGTACAAAGAGGGCAAGAACCTGTCAGTGCTGTGAGCTTGCTCGAAGTTTTGTCACTTTCTTTAGGTGCAAATAAAATATTCATATTGCTCAGAGAAAACGGCAACATCTTTGCATTCAGGAAACACCTTCATCACCAGAGACACCTCTTCCACAACTTAATAGACTTTAAAAGAGCTTTCCATTGAGTTGGCATGACGTGTTGTGGCAGATCCTCAGAAATCTATGTGGAGGAAGGGTTGGTCCAGATCATCAGGCACTATACAGCTCAGCAACCAGCGCCGTGCTCATGAACAGCAAATAGTGGACTTCCTTCATACAACTGTTGGCGTCCGATCCTCTTCAACCTGTACTTTGACAATATCATGGGCAAGGCCTTCGAAAACTTCATCACTACCATGTCAGTTGGGGGCAGGCCTATAAGCGATCTGCGCTTCGCTGATGACATAGAACTTCTCAACGAACTCCAAGACCTAACCAGCAGGCTAGAAGACCGAGCCAGTGCATATGGGATGGAAATCAGCGCAGAAAAAAGCAAGGTGAGGGTCAACAGCAGCAATGGAAACCAGACCGTAAACTTCACAATGAACGGACAAAAGCTGGAAGAGGTGGAAGCATTCAAATACCTCAGCTCCACACTCACAAAAGGCAGTGGCTGTTCAACAGAAATCAAGGTCAGATTAGCTCGTGCCACATCAGTTATTGCATAGCTCACAAAGCTGTGGAGAAGCAACAAGATCAGCTTCCCAACAGAACTCCAGCTATACAAAGCACTCGTCCTCTAAATCTTTCTTTATGGGTACCAGAGCTGGACTTTGACGGCGGAGTTAGACAGAAGGATGCCTTTGAAATGACGGCATGCAGAGAAGACTGCTCCACATCGTCATTAATTAATTAGCTTTAATCCTTTCCACCCATTATAGTTATAATAATGATAATGAATATCTTTATGGTTATTGTTGTTGATGTCAGATTATTAATTCTGTTGTCATTGTCAGTAGTAGTAGTAGCAGCAGCAGCAGCAGCAGTAGTAGTAGCAGTAGCAGTGGTTGTACTTGTAGCAGTAGTAGTAGTAGTAGCAGTTGTTGCACTAGTAGTAGTAGTAATAAAATAATAATAAAGACGAATTAGTATTAGAAGTAATAAAGATCATAATTCATCATTGCTATTATCATTATTATTAACGGTGTTGTTGTTGTTGCTGTTGATATACTTGTTCTTATAATCATTATCAACATCTACACTTTCATCATTCGTATCACATGCAAAACGTTATTCCACATGTATGTTCTAAATTTCTATGCATCTGCATATTTCTTAATTCTATCTTACTACATTTCCCGTTGTCAGTAACATTATTATCATTATCGTTGTGTTATGATGTGATTGTGACGTCTATTGTAACTGTGAGTATATTCTTGGATTCTAAATTACTTTCACACTTTCTATATCCTTCAAGTTTTTTTTCTTCTCCCGTCTTTTTTCATCATCATCATCATCATCATCATCATCATCATCATCATCATTCATCATCTCATCATCATCATCATCATCATCATCATCATCATCATCATCATCTTCTTCTTCTTCTTCTTCTTCTTCTTCTTCTTCTTCTTTCTTTCTTTCTTTCTTTCTTTGCATTACTGTGATGATGTTGTTGTTGTGTTGATGATGATGATGATGAGGAGGAGGAGGAGGAGGAGGAGGATAATTGTTGTGTTATTATTGTTGTTGTTGCTGCTGCGTCTTCCATACACATATTATTGTAACTATCTTCTCATTCCTGTCTTGCCTCTTTTTCTTCTGTTATTAAAGTTGTTATTATTACTACATTTATCATTATCATTACCATTATTGTATTATCTTCATACGATTGTACTACCATGCTGGTGATGATGATGACGATGATGATTGTCATTATTTACTATTACTACAGAATTATCACTTTATCCAGTATTGTCTCTCCCCTTCAACGTCAGTTCCACTCCATATTCTTAATCATTCAACCGAGATCAAATTTTGCTCCCAGCTCAAAGAGTAAGTGACTGTCTGTTCACTCTTCGTTTCCATTGTCTTCAGTTACTTGTCTTGCCTGAAGAAGACTCACTTAACGAAACCTCGTTGTGTTTCTTTCGTAATTTGTTCGTTCCTTTTTTTTTTCCTTTTTTTGTCTTTTACTCTTGTTTACAAATTAAATCTTAATTTCTGAGTGGATACCTAATTTTGATTTTAAAAAGTTTTAACATCGAATATGAAAGCAGGCTTTACCATTGTGCATCAGCTTTCTATACAATAATTACACGGTTTACACTTGATACCTAGGATCTGTTTCTGTGTGTGTTGTTGTTTCTGTGCTATTATTGGTTAGAGTTTCTGAATTCACATAAAGACAAATCTTGTCTCTTTTCAGTGTGTAGATGTGGGTAAACGATGTGACGGGTTCAAGGACTGCCTGACAAACTACGATGAACAAAACTGTGACCACGCCATTACCTTTTACGAAATAAGCCCCCCAGCTGTGGTCAATTTTGACAGACCTGGAGGGTTCACCATCACCCGTCTACCCGAAAACATGACACAGTGTCCAGGCACTCATTTTCAGTGCCACAATGATGGTTATTGTCTTCCTGTGTACGTCAGGTGTAATGACATGATTGACTGTCCGAGTCATGAAGACGAAGTTGACTGTGAGAATTACAACACCTGCCCTGGTTTTTATCGTTGTCGTGACAAACACAAACAATTTGTTTGCATGTGGATCACCTGTGTGATGGAATACCACACTGTCCACTGCATGACGATGAACTGGTGTATGACTTCATTTGTCCTGAATCATGTGTCTGTCATGGTTTGGCCTTCTCCTGCACCACACTTTTGCCAGCAGCTCTGTCCACAGCTGCGCTACCTCGAAGCCTCTGGGAGTGGAATGCATATGAGTGACTTTGTTCATAACATCATGCTGATCCACCTGGGTGTACAGTCATGCGCACTGACAAGTTTAACAAAAGTCTTTTTACCCAATCTTCACAGTTTGGATCTCAGTGATAATCTGCTTCATTCTGTCAACTTCAGCTGCTTCTCAGGAATGAGTCAGTTGCGGATACTGAATCTGCAGGGTAACCCCATATCTAACAGAATTCTTTATGTTCAAAACCACAGTCCACATCCATCACTCCTAGTCTTTAATATATCCCGTGTCCAAGCAAATTCTCTGAACTTGAGCACATTGTCAGCTCTTATGCCCTACTTACAAATGTTAGACTTATCATGGAATGAAATGAAGCTACTGCAGGCAACACACATCTTTTCATAACATTCGCTCTCTGAATCTACAGGGTTGCCCTATCACTGATTTCACTCCAGACTTTCTGAAACACATGACAAAGCTGATGCATGTTGTAGCAGATAACTTCAAATTATGTTGTCCTGTTGTTTTACCAGAAAATTTTCAAGGCAAATGCTTGGCTCCATCTGATGAAATATCATCATGTGATAACTTGTTCAAATCGGTTGCTTATCGTTGTGCTTTTGCGGTATTTTCTTTGCTTGCTGTTTTTCAGGAAACTTATGTGGTTTGGTCTATCGTATCTACTTTTGGTCAAAAACCTCCAAGACTGTTTTGGTATTTATTTTTCACCTATGTGCTTCTGACTTTTTAATGGGAGTGTACTTAGTTTTCATCAGTGTGGCAGACTGGATTTATGCTGGTAGTTACATTTGGAATCAGACTATATGGAAAACTAGTTCAGTTTGTTACATTGCTGGGTTCTTATTCTTGTTATCATCTGAGGTCTCAGCATTCCTGATTTGTTTCATTACTTTGGACAGTTTCTGTGCACTGTATTTTCCATTCAGTAAGAGATGGTTTGAGGCCACATCAGCTCACAGAGTCTGTCTTCTCCTGTGGGCACTGGGTCTTACAATGGCCTCAGTGCCTCTGCTGCCAGTAACTTCACATTGGGAGTTTTTCCACCAGACAGCTATTTGTATTCCACTGCCCATCACCAGAGCTGACTTCTCTGGTCACATGTACTCTTTCAGTATCATGATCGTCTTCAACCTTATTCTCTTTCTCACGATTGGTGTGGGTCAGTTTCTCATTTTTTGGTCAGTGATAAGTAGCACATCTTCACAGCTGACAAAGACCCAAGTTGCTGGTGTAAAGAATTTGCAGTGCAAAGAAGCAATTATCGCCAGGCGTTGCCTCTCTGTTGCTGTCTCTGATTTTCTCTGCTGGTTTCCTGTCGGTTTATGTGGGGTCCTGGCTGCCAGTGATGTCGTCATTCCAGTGGAGGTCAACGTTGGATAGCTATATTTGTGTTGCCACTGAACTCAGCACTCAATCCGTTCCTTTACGCTTGGAATATTAAACTGGAGAAACGGCGGAGAGCACAAGAACTCCGTTTACAGAAACTGTTACGTATTCGACAAAAACAAAAATGACAACAAACTGATTTTTTTTTAACTAAAAGCCGTTATCTGGAGAGTATATTTCAGTATGTGGCTCGTGAAATGTCTCGGATACGATCATGTCATTATTACGCTTTTTAATAAAAAAAAAAAAATTACTGTCTTTTTACACTCGCATGTTTTCAGGAAATGTAAATTGTACAGCACACATGAAACACCACATGCTTTACAATCTATTCAATTTTAACACATCTCCATGTGCACTCACTACAAATTAACACTGAAAACCCGTTTCCTGTGGAAACGAAAAAAAAAAAAAAAAAAATACTAACAAAAAGGCGTTTGAAAAGGTTCGTAGGAGTGTATGCAAACTGAATTTGAAAGGAGGCAAAAAAATGCGTGACGTCAAACTACTGCAGCAACGTTCCTACTGCATTGGGTGAATCAGCTGTGTTATGTTACAGAATCTGATAAATGGTTTTGTATTCCAGCTGCACAGTATTTCCAAAGATTTTGTCTGTCTGAAAGTAACTGTACTATGGAAAAATTTTAAAACAGAAGTTATACAACTCAATTCGTTTTGGAGTGAAGCCTTGCGTACATGGACTAGCATTAACAAGGAAACAACTTTAGAAGAACCATTGAAGTGTGTCTTATGGAACAACAAAGAAATTGCGTATAAATGCAATGTTTTACTTTTCAAACATTGGTCACCCTTGGGAATGTGCATGTTGGTGATATGATTCAAAGTGGTAACACAACACTGTCTGTTCGATAGGTAAAACACAAGATAGGAAACTTCCCTTAACTGTTGCTAGAATACAATGTGTTTAAGTTAGCATTGCGTCAGTTTTGGGTGTACAACAGTCCTCCCAGTAACATCCTTACAGAAAATGAAATTAAACTGCTATGTGACAATAAAACAATGCAACCCGTTAAAACTTTAGATTACATTTCGTTAACAAATCTTTTTCTGAACCGTGCTGTGTGAATTTTTGGAGCAATAGATTTCATGTCACACTGACACAGTGGCGGTGGAATATTGTTTGCACTGCATCGAAAGAGTCAATGCTAAGAGAGCATGTCTAGAAACTTTTTCATAATACATATCATACTAGCATTATTTTCAATAAGAATGGAATTACGCAGACAACAAAGGTACGGTTTGTTCAGCTAGGGTCCGTCACGTGGAGCATTTTCTCATAATATGTCAAAGGGTAAAGGATTCGTGAAAGGTTGTGGAGGGCAAATATAAATGTAGATCCCAATGTGAGAATAAAATTTGACGTCTCAGATATTTTCCTGGGTTTCAAAAGGAAGGTGGGGTGACCAATCGGGACATAAAGTATGTATGCAATTTGAGTATGTTGACAAAATGTGCATCAGTAAACTCAGATACGGAACCGCCAATAAAATCTTTTTATCTGTTTGAGAAAGAACTACAAATAAGAGCCAGACGGGGTGGTAAATATGGAGAAATATGAACTGTTTTCATCACTAATTAACAGCTGAGTATTATTGTGTCCATACGTCCTTTAAAAAAAAACAAAGAAAAACATCTGGCTTGTATGTCCTCGGTGAACGTTTATTCTTACTTTCTTTACTACATAGTGTGACCTTTCTTTTTTTTTTTTTTTTTTTTTTTTTTGTTTACTTATTCCTTTCATTTTGCATACTTATTAATTGCTTGCTACCTTGCTTGCATGTCTAGCTCAACTACTATCTTGCACCTGTATCTGTGCATGTATGTTTGTATGTGTGTGTGAATGAACGAACGAACGAACGAACGAATCTTTTTAATGAGGTAAAAAAGCGGAATAAGCACAAAATGGCTTTTTTACATCTGGCCCTCAATAAAAGGAAATATATATAGAAATGCAATAACAACATCAGCAAAACTAATCTAGAATAGAAGTAAACATGCATAAACGCTATAAATAGAAGAGGAAATGTTAACACAAAAGAACAGAAGACAATCAATGCCTGGAAGAGAGAGGGAGAGAGAGAGTGAGAGTGAGAGAGAGAGAGAGAGAGAGAGAGAGAGAGAGAGAGAGAGACAGAGAGACAGAGACAGAGAGAAAAAGGTGGGGGTGGAGGGAGGGGTCATCATATATAAAGTTCATGAAAAAAATGGTTATTTTGAAGATAGATAAATATATACAATAAAAACATTATCACAACAACAAAATTATAACACATTTCTGGAAAAAGAAATAAAATCATTGAACAGGCACCCCCATCCTGTAGGCAAAGATGAGAGAGAGAGAGAGCGCGAGTGTGTGTGTGTGTGTGTGTGTGTGTGTGTGTGTGTGTGTGTGTGTGTGTGTGTGTGTGTGTGTGTGAGAGAGAGAGAGAGAGAGACAAGACAAGACAAGACAAGACAAGACAAGACAAGGCAAGACAAAATTCTTTATTTACGAGGACAATAGATAAGCACTGATGTGCTTTTTTACATCCAGTCCTCGCTCTTAGTAGGGTCAACAATGCAAAATAAGCTAAGGCAACAAAAGAAGCATGCAAAAAGTGACTAGAACTACAATACGATACAAAAAAGTAAAAATGGAGAGAGAGAGAGAGAGAGAGAGAGAGAGAGAGAGAGAGAGAGAGAGAGAGAGAGAGAGAGAGAGAGAGAGAGAGAGACGAAGGAGTGAAAGGAGTGCAGGAAGGACGACAGAGAAAGCGAGAGGGAGAGAGGGACAAAGAGGCGAGGGTGGGTGCGGGAAAGAGCATTAGAACAATCTGACAATCAAAAAATTTCAAGAAATGCAAGACAATCGATTTTGAAACACCAGGGGAAAATAATAGTAGTAGTAGTAGTAGTAGTAGTAGTAGTAGTAGTAGTAGTGTAGTAGTAGTAGTAGTAGTAGTAGTAGGAGAGAGAGCGAGAGAGAGAGAATATATAAAAATGTGCAGCAGTAGTAGTTGTAATAGTATTGTTGTTGTAAAGTGCCATGCGATTTACGAAGGCGCTATAACAATGTCTTCCTGTAATCAAATGTATGATGTAGATATTTTCAAACAAGCAGACAGTGGTGGTAGTGGTAGTAGTAGTAGTAGTAGTAGTAGTAGTAGTAGTAGTAGTAGTAGTAGTAGTCGTAGAAAAGTAGTAGTAGTAGTAGTAGTAGTAGTAGAAGTTGTGATAGTAGCAGCAACAGCAGCAGTAGTAGTAGTAATAGTATTGTTGTTGTTGTTGTCATAGTCGTCATTGTTGTTATTGTTATTACTATTACTATCATTGCTGTTGTTGTTGTCGTTATCATAGTTGTAGGGGGGGGGGGGGGGGGTCTTTGCTGAAAGATGAAACCCTTTAGAAGCTGAGTTCAGAGCCTAGCGACCACTGACTGAGAGATTTACCGCCCGTGAGGTGAAAGGACATTAATGAAACATTTACTCACACCACCACGGAATAAGAGGATAACAGAACAGTAAAATATTTGATTTTACTTAACCGGAGTGAGGTGAATTTGTTATTTTATTTCATTTATTCTTTGCTGTCCCAGCTTCGGTGCCATCTCAGCGGCAGTGCACCCACGCCGTTCATTCAGACACCCAGTGCACGGCCACAGCCCGTATGGTCAGTCCCGCTGCAGCCCCGGCACCGGCAATCCACAGGGAGCAGTTAATGTCAAATCAAGAGGCAACCCACCGGTGGAGAAACTGCACTGCTGCCGAGTCACTTCGGTGGTATTCAGTGGCGCCTGTTCTGATCCAACATATGCAGGACACCACCTACTAAGTCCCCTACTGACGACAATAATTGCTTAGTCGCGGAGCCGGCGTGAGTGAGCTTTCCCTCATGAGGGCGTCACTGCACCCGTCCAACGACAGCCTCCTGGACTCTCACGGATACCGGTGACCCCCGACAAAACCGAACCAAGGCCACAGACATGGAGAGGACATCGAAACTGAGGTCACCATGAGTGCAGGGCATGAAGGGCCACAGAATTTGAGACTTTTTTTTTATGCTGATTGATGAGAATGAGAATGATAAAGATGATGCTACGGATTTCCATTTCGGTCTGAGACTGCCTGACAGGGCTGCACTCTATGCTTCCTTTCATGATATATCCCGGTGTCAACCAGGCCTGAGAGATACAGACACCTGCAGTGTTGGTCAGGAAATTTGAGCAACACTCTCAGAGACGCATCCATTAAGTGGATGAAACTCGACTGTGTGGTCTCAGTCTTCCCAACTGAGCCCGTAGCAAACCCAGCTCAAGATAGAAGCCGGTCGCGGCAGAAAAAAATCCCACATGACTCTGATGGGAATCGAACCCGCGACCTCCCAGCTGGATGTCTGTGACGCTAACCACTTCGCCACGGTGGCTGAAATGGGATGATGTAAATAGGATAATCAAACATTTATCTTTACTAACACCAAAATGGAACACTGTTAACAGGATAATAAAATACAAACTTCTGTCTCCAGTTGCCTGGGGAGATGCTGACTGATCAACAAAATATTTAGTGTCACCTCCAAGGGATTGGGAAGGTATTGACGGGATAATACGGGATCTGTCTGGTTATCTTGAGCTAAAAGTATGTTCATCAACCAAAAAAACAGCAAACATAAAACACCAGCCATGCTCGTCATGTCAACCTACACACCACTCGAGCTGTATTCAATTCTGAAAGATCTACCTTTTTTTTTTACCGACTCCCTCAATCGTGCTTATTCTGCACGTGGCAATGGTCACACGAACATCTCAACAGACAACCATGTACACTACGTCTAACCAGTAGAGCACTGCTAAATTCTAGTCTGTGAACTCCCCTGTTCTTTAATTTTCTAAAGATGTTTAATTACTCATTTATTTCCTGTTATGTGTTTCTGTACTAGTTCGTTAACTCCATGACTTTGTTGGTTATAAACATCTGCTATGCACTGTAGCCTCATAGATAGGCTGACAAGACGTAGCTGTCCTTATGGATTAGTTTGAAATATTGGCCCCAAAAACAAATAGAAAATGAAAGCGGACTTTCCTAAGGAAATATCCAAACGTTTCCTTCTCAGCCACAAACCACAGTTTTGTCCAGAGGAGGACGGGGGGAAAATTAACTGTAAAAATGAAAGGAAAACAGCAGGCCAGGACGGGAAAAGGAGAGGTAGAAGGGAATGACAGAACAAATGAGGAAGGAAAACACCCGTTGTTGTTCTTCGTCTTCTTCTTCTTCTTCTGTTTTGTGTGTATATAGGTATAGCATTTGTCACATAGGAACCGGATGAAAGTGAATGGTGAGCAAGTGCCGACGAAAAAAAAAAAACGCTGGTCTTGTCGGGGAATATTCAGTTGGTGAGACAATTTTGTAACAAATTTCACATACATCTCGACGATGCCGCCTCTGTTTTGTCTGTCTGTCCGTCTGTCTGTCTGTTGATCTCTCTCTCTCTCTCTCTCTCTCTCTCTCTCTCTCTCTGGGAAAAAATGAAACAAAAGAAAATAATGAAGTCTTTGTGTTTCATTTATATGGTTCTCTTTGTATAAGCAGCACATTATCAGGATGAGTACAGCCCTAGCATGCAGCCTCAGACAAAAGATAGAACATCAATTTCATAATCAGTCAGCAGGGGTAATGGTAATGGTATTATTGCTTATAGCCCGGCCGACCGCAAAGGGCCATATCAGGGCTGTCAGGGGAAAAAGTATTAAATGGTGTGGCCCTGCTCTCTGTTTTGACTTCTCTGCGTTTGTGCCCTTGGTGAGTTCATGTTGGAGTTGTCAGTGTCGACAAACTCATGTGGAGCCTTGCTGGACCAACGTAGTGGCGCCTCGGGATGCTCATTGACGCTGGTTCCACGACAAAGTGACTGTCATCGTCAGTACAGGGTGTGTCGCTGATTCCTGTACACGTTGGATCAAAACAAGTGTCAGTGAACACTATGGAAGTGACTCGGCAGCAGCGTCTCCCCTGGAGGGTTGCTTCAGGACAAATCAACATTGACTGGTCACTGAGGACTGCCAGCGCCGAGGCTGCAACAGGGAAAAGGCAGGGTGTGGTTCTGGAAGAGGAGCGGCTTGGGGATAATGCTACTGTAAGAATATGGACGATGACATACAAAAACGTGTAGTGATGGAACAGCGGAAAGAAGACAAATAATGATAAATCAGGGTAGTTTGGTTCTAAAAACGATTCTCCCTGGCCAAAAACTGTATTTCATTCTTCCCTCCTTCTGATCTATTTGTAGTATGATTTTCATTTCCTCCCCTACCTTAACGATTCCAGATGTTATTACAAATGTTTGGCCCATAAGAACATTGTCAATCAACAGCCTTTCTGTCAGAGTAAACACACACCTAGAAGCTCTGGGATTTTGTTACGATAACTAACACTTTAGCTGCAGAACGGTAATCGGTCACACAAGAAGCTGTATTCTCTTTCCATCGGGACTGTTGTCGTTTTTGTGTGTTTGTTTTTCATAACATCTTGGTGCACTTTGATGATTAGTTTCAAACAACCGGAACTGTCACCTTGAGAGTACATGCATTTTCATGTGTGTAAGCACATAGGCAGCATGTGTGCAGTGGGACTGTGTGATAAATAGTGAATATATATTGGGTTGACATTATCCCTGCGTATGCGTGCAGCATGAGTCTTCCCCCTCCCGCACACAGCCGCTCACGTAAAACCCCCCATCTACGTAGTGATTTTGGCATTTTCGGAATTTATTGTACATGTTATGTTTGGTCCGTGTTAACATTATGTTTGGTATCTCTGAAAAGAAGAAATCAAGGACTTTTAGATGAATGTACTTTCAAAACTCTAAGCGATTCTGCGTTCAGACAACGCACGGATAATATAAATGAAGTAACCAAAACACACAGAAATAAAAACAAGTGCAGAGTTTGACGAACCATGTTTAGTAATGGCAAGCAGATAAATTGATACAAAAAGCCCGCACCTAATAAAGTTATGGTTATGATACTTTTCGCTATCAGTTATTATCCATTTTTTAAACAATTTCACAGAATTTGGGCTAGAGAGATTTTGCAAGTCAAGCGCCTGTGTGTGTGTGTTATTGAATCAGTCGAATCGGTTGCTTTGTCATTGTAATCAAGAACATCTTCAAATAGACGTTCCTCATCTTCCCTATCACCTCCACTGTCGATCGACTCTCCTTCGATATCGGAACTGCCTTGAATACATTGAAACAGTAATGGCGCTGAGCTGGCATTTTTACTAGACTCAGCAGACGAAAGGCTGGTGCCAGAAATGCGGTCAGTTCCAAGTCGAAAAAAAAAAAAAACAGCAAGGGGTTCTTGTCTCAGCCGCAGATAGCGAAGGTGAACTGTGGTTGAACTTAAGAACTAGGGTATGTCAGGGTACCAGCAACCCTCTACTAACTTCTGGCGGGAGTTACTTCTCTTAGACCGTTACAGTTTGAATAGTAGAATTTTTCGAAATAAGAATGCACGGACTCGTGCGTTCCGAAGGCAACGGAGCTTTCAGCCAGCGAATGGCACCATGCACGCCATAGGCAGCAGAGCTTTCAGCAGCGCATGCAGCTGTGCGTGCCGTAGGTTAAAAGTTAATGCCGTTACTGACTATAAATAAGTGCGACTGAAAACCACATAGGGTTCTGTTTATGCACGCTTTAGAGGCCGCCTTCAATAATGATCGTAACTGAGACAATGTATGAGAATAGGCAGAAATTGATCAGCAACCATCATACAGACACAACTGTCCGCATTCCATGAATCGTTCACTCGAGCACACTCTCCGAAGTGATTGTTTCAGTATGCATTACATTTTATGTTTGGTTTTGTTTTGTTCATTTTCTAAAATGCATCAAGTATCTTGTCTTGCTGAGCAACGGATTCTAGAAAACGGAGTTCTCGTGCTTTGCGCCGTTTCTCTCCAGTATGATGTTCATGGTGTAGAGGAATGGGTTGAGTGCTGAGTTGAGTGGCAACACAAAAATGGCCATTCCGACGTTGACCTCCCCTGGTATGACGACACCGCTGGCAGCCAGGACCCCACACAGACCGATAGGAAACCAGCAGAGAAAATCAGACACGGCAACAGTGAGGAGGCGCATGGCTATAGTTGCTTGCTTGGACTGAATATCCTCAGTGCCTATGGCTTGGTCTTTGTGAGCTGGCTGGATATAGTGTTGCTCCTCACTGACCAGTAAATAAGAAACTGACCCACACCAATCGTGAGAAAAAGGATCAAGTTGCAGACGATCATAACACTGAACGAGTAAACGTGACCGGGAAAGTCAGCTCTGGTGACAGGCAGTGGAATGCAAATGCCTGTCTGGTGAAAGAACTCCCAGTGTGAAGTCACAGGGAGCAGAGGCACCGTTGCCAGCGTAAGTCCCAGTGTCCACATGACAATACAGGCTGTGTGAGCTGATCTGACTCCAAACCGGATTGTACTGAAAGGAAAATGAAGAACAAGGAAACGATCCAAAGTGATGAAACAGATGAGGAATGCCCGATACCTCAGATGATAACAAGGATAAAAAACCTGCGGTGCTACAGGCTGAACTCCTCTTCCATGTAGTTTCATTCCAAATGTAACTACCAGCATAAATCTTGTCTGCCACACAAACGAAGACTAAATATATGCCCATTAAAAGTCAGATATACATAAATGAAGAACGAATATAGCAAAACCAGTTTTATTGCTCTGTGACCACAAATAGGCACGATAGACAAAACCACCAAAAGTTTCCAAAAAACAGCGAGCACAGCAAATACCACAAGTACACATCGGTAGGCAATGGACTTTAACAAGTCATTACATGATGAGATTTCATCCGAGGGGGCCAAACATTTGCCTCGGAAATTGTCTGGTAACACAACAGAACAACATAATTTAAAGTTATCTGCAAAAAACAGATATAAGATTTGTCATGTGTTTCATAAAATCAGGAGTGAAATGAGTAATAGGACAACCCTGTAAATTCAAAACTCTAATGTGACGAAACACACCTTGTTCCCTCAGTATCTTTATTTTGCTCCATGACACATCTAGCTCGTGTAGATTTGGCGTAAGAGCTGACAACGCGCTTAGGTTCAGAGAATTTGTCTGTATATGGGAAATATTTAAGATCATCAGTGATGGACGAGCAGACTGGTTTTCCACATAAGAAATGCTACCAGACAGAGGATTACCTGCCAAACTTAATATCCGAAGTTTGGGCATTCCTGCAAAATGACTGAAGTTGACAGAATGAAGGAAATTTTCACTTAGATCCAAACTGTGAAGATTAGGTAAACGAACTCTCGTTACTTTTCTCAGTCCACATGCCTGTACGCCCAGGTGGATCAGCATAGTGTTATGAATGACGTCATTCAAACGTATCCCGCTACCTGAGGCTTCAAGAAACCTTAGCTGTGGGAAGGAACTGGTAAGAAAAGTGTGGTTACAAGAGAAAGCCAAACCAGAACAAATACACGATTCAGGACAAGCAATGTTGCACGCCAGTTCATCATCATGCAGTGGACATTGCGGATTTCCATCACATGTGTGATTCACATGCACGCACAGTGTTTTTTTCCCTGCCCACGACATCGGTAAAACCCTGGACACGTCTTGTAGCTGTTACAGTCAAGTTCATCCTCATGGCCTGGACAGTCGATCATGTCATTACACCTGGCATACACAGGAAGACAATAGCCATCATCGTGACACTGAAAATGAGTGTCTGGCACGGTCCTTTGTTTTCTGGTAGACGGTTTATGGTAAACATTGCAACTAAATCACCAAAGTTAATCACTGCTGGGGGAGGTATTTCGGAAAGAAAATAATGCCGAGGAAAGCTGCCCCGACAAGATGACTCGTCCAAGTGCGTCATGCAGTCCGTGCGCCCATCACAGAATTTGGACCTATGTACACACTGAACAAAAGACCGCAAAAATGGTCGTTATACACTCAATTACAAACTTCTTGTACTAAACTAATCAATTGATCAAACAATCAGTCATTCACCAGGCAACTAAAAAGTAGATAAAAATATCTGTGTCCTCATAAAACAAAATTGTATCAGTAAGCAAATGACAAAGCAAAGTTTAGACAATATCAGAGATGTGTGCGACCAAAGTGAAAAAAGAAAGTGAATTCAAGCATTTGTATGAAGAAGTTTGTCTGTAATTTGTTTGTCCCTTTGGTCCGGCGGAATGGTACTTTTTTCTCTTACGTTTCATTCAATTTCCGCCTGTCACCTTGAAACTGAAAGAAACTTTATCAATTGATCAATCAATGAAGTAAAGAATCAGTCTCAAACAATGAAAAAAAAAAATTACCAATTAATCCATCAATGGATGGATGAAACAGTCAGTCCCAACAATAAAGATAGAAGACAACACACAGGTAAATATTAGAAAGCTAAAGACGAAAGTAAGTTTAGACAATGGTACAGAAATATATGATTAAACTGAGAGAAGAAACGTTTTATTAAAAAAAAGTTTAATGGGGGAAAAACTCTGAGGAGGAAAAAAAGCATCTGAAGACTGGGAAATTGTAGACCAAGTTGGAAATAGTATTCCGGTCCTAACATTTCAGAGAGGGGTTTGTTAGAGATTTTTTTTTTTCAAAGGAAACAAGTCATGTTCTCTTAAAAAAAAATGAAACGCGCAAATGAAATGAAATGAAAGTCCGAGAACAGGCGGTTTTTCGCCAAATTATAAAAAGGTATTTAGAAATAGAATAAAATTATTTGCAGTAAGTTCATTAAAAAAGGGATTGCGAAAAACTGAGCTATCAGCAACGAAGGGTTTGTAATTTGTTACGAAACTAGCGGCAAAAATACATTGAATCAAAAACCGGAATCCAGTTTCATAACTCGATACAGTTTTTACGATAGGCTCAACATGCATTGCAAATCGAATAAAGTATCGTCATCCTTGATTAAGGGGATCATAGCGAATCGCTGGATAGAAGACAATATTCTTCTAATATATGATCAAATTACCTATACACAGAAATATAATATCACTGGTTTGCATTTGCGCCTGGATTTTGGAAAAAATCTTTGGACTCCCTTGTCTGGACACTTTATCAAAGGCACTAAGGCTTTTGGTTTCAGCTGTGATATACATTGATGCGTGTCCTCTTTGAACGAGAACAGAAAATATGCAGTAACAGTAAACGGTCAATTCCCATTGAAGCGCGGATGTAGGCAGGCAGATACAGTATCACCTTATTCATTTACACTGGTATTGAAATTATTGCCAGATTATTCCAATAAAACGCCAACATCAAAGGAACTGCAATTAACCAAAGTGAGCTTAAAATATCTGGTATACAGACGACACAGACATCTGATTAAACGCGGATGAAGTATTCGTTCAAACAAACACCAAGCAAAATTAACCTTCTCGGCAAAAAATCCGAAATTGCTTTTAAATGCAAGGAAAACGCCAGCTGTTTGGTTGGAAGTCGAAGGAACTGGCAAGACAGACAAGTTAAAGAAAAGGCATTATAACACCACCACCACCACCAACAACAACAACAACAACAACAACAACAACAGCAACAGCAACAACAACAACAACAACAAATCAAATGTGTAAGCAAATTAGAATGAAAAAAAAAAAATCTTTCCTCGAAAACTGGCTCGTATCGTGACGTGCCAGAGAGCTCAGCTAGGAAACCATAACAAATCTGTGGGTCTCGGATAGATAAGACTTCCAGCATGCCATGAAACAAACATACTTCATATGAAGTTCTGATACTGGTTGAAGCAGTCTGAATTCCCACTGTCTGCAGGTCTCTTTAGTGTTTATGTGGCACAAAGCACATCTCTTTTTTTTAACGCTGCAGTCTTCTGAGAGGTGCCCGATGCCAGAAAATCTGATATCATTGAGCACCTAATCAACATAATGCAAAGGTTGTTCAGGTCTTGCTCATTGCTGCATCAAATGCACCTTCACGACAAGTCGCCAGATTCCGAGAAGATCTGGTGATGTATCCGGATGTCCTTCTGAAATAAGAATCCCTCGTTTTGCACAGACAGGTCAGTGGTATTACATTAGAAAGGCCGCCATTACCTGCTTGTGTGCATTAAATTCCTTTGTTTGAGAATATTTGGCTCGTTGAATATGCATGAACTGTCGCTGTTATTTGACCACCAATGAGCCTGCTCTATGAGTATGGCTTTGACGCAGTTTATGGCCGGAGTCACAACGTTGACATTCCACTTCATAATCAGCAAATTGCAAGAGTTAAAAAAAAAGCCCATGGAATTTTTGCTAACTCTTTGGCATTCCTGTTGGGACAACTGTTAAATCTTCCTTTTCGTATGGTTCCTGAGCATCTATCCTTTCAGCTGCCAGACTGATCACCAACTCTATGGTGTAAAATTGTTATCAAAAGTGAAAAGATATGGGTAATCTTGCAGCTCTGAAGTCAGGTCCATGGCCATTCTGACATCCAAAATTAAACAGCTGCGTCCCTGTCCACCTTGAGCTACACATTTGTTGCCTGTCCACATTGACTGCAGCATATGCTTTGAATTAAGTCACTAGCCACGAAGGTCAGCCAATATCTAGAGCTTGAAACCAGATCTGGCTGCCTTTCTCCAACCTAACTGAATGGTGGGCTGAGTATGAGATTTTGTATGTCAACTGTCATATAGATGACTTTGTTCAACCATCTTAGTCGAGAAGCTTGCACTTGAAACATTTTGTCTTTCTGGCACTGAATGTTTTGGCCCAGAGGTATTTCATATGGTCGACAAAGCGTTTCCGGTGCATTGTACAAGGAAAGGCGATATGGCGGTAAATCTTCGTTCTTTCTTTATACATAAATGAGGCAGAGGAAGTGGGGTAATAAACACTTTGACATGAAACAAATGGTCCAGGTCAATGCATGACATACATTCATGCACCATCGTATATGTGGGAAGCTCTAAAAAGCAGATAATATTATCATGAATATTAAAATTACATTACTGTTGCTGAAGTATAAGCCAATTAAATGAAATGTACAAATAAGCAGTCCTTCTAGCAGCTGTCATGGTGACCTTACTTTTGATTGCCTTTCCACATCTATGGTCTTGGTTTGATTTTGTATGGATCGCTAGTATCGGCAAGTTCATGGGGAGTATCGTTGGTTGAACATGATGGCGCTCTCAGGAACGAGAGCTCTCTCACGCTGGCTCTGCGACAAACCAATTATTGTCATCAACAGGGGAGTTCTCGTGCCTTTTTACAGATCTACTTAATTAAAGCGTATGTTAGGTGGGACTTATAAATTGAAAATATGAAATGGCTTTTGTGAGAAATGATATGTTTGAGACATATCCTACGCAGGAAACTAGAATAGGTTTCCAGGCAGTGACTGCCGAGAGTTCAGTGACTGTACATAACAAAATTGCATAGCTGGATATATGATTTCTACACAGACTGATGAAAATGTGTGAACATTTCCATCGTTTCTGCAGAACGCCATGAAATTAAGTTTATTAAATAAAAGCTCGTTTCCGTCCAGTCAGTACTTTCATTACATGTATTACTCCATGATTGATTCGATCAAAAATTTGATCAGGAGCCTTGCATGGAAGTCATCAATAATAAACAGGGACTGCGTTGTTCGATCCTGTCAATCGCTAAAATTACAGGCCAAACCGGGAGACGAAAACACAGGAAAAAGATCGAAGCTGAATGAATAAGGATCATTAAGAAAGTTTGCTGCAGTTTTAGATGCAGTTTGATTGATATGCAGAATGAGACAGAAAAAGAGGTTCTCAGAAACATAAAGGCATGAACCTGTCCCTGTCCACAGTGTCTCATCGGTGTCTCGCAGGCAGGATGCTCACAGAAGTCTTCATCACATCCATCAAAACAGTCCTTTTGAAAATCACACACCAGACTGTAAGGCACAAACTTCCTAGACATGTCACAATAAAAGTACGGCTGTTTCAGCCCCTGGTTCATACTGCAGGTCGCTCTGTACAATGTCTCAGAGTTCTCCAGTTCCCTGCATCGACTTTTCCCATCACAGGCCAGGAAATCGTGAGTCAGGTGCTTCATGGGGCATGCCTCAAGGTGAGCTGCTGACGTTTTCGTGCTGCTCGGGAAGAGAGGGTCCACAGGTGGACTGATGTGGCGATGGTCTGAGAGGGAAGGGAGTTCACATACAAAGCTCATCGCTATGTAACAGGACATTCCAGAGAACAAGGCACGGAAGGAGTCCCAACAGACACATTCTTTCTGACCGTTATTGTGCCATTTTCTGTGTCTAGGCAGATAAAAAACCACAGCGCCGCTCTCCCACTGTAAAGTGTCTGCGTACCTACAAAGATTGACATGTGAAAAAAGTTGCATAGAAATACTAAGGAAAAGCTCACGACCCCTCTCAAGCCTTCTCTGTCTCTGTTTCTGTCTCTGTCTTTCTGTCTGTCTGTCTGTCTGTCTGTCTGTCTGTCTGTTGTGTGTGTCTATTGTCTATCTGTCTGTGCGTCTGTGTGTGTGTGTGTGTGTGTGTGTGTGTGTGTGTGTGTGTAAGACGGGCTCTCAGCCGGACGTGCTCTTCACCAGAGGCCAAACTAAGCAAAATGCTACTGATAACCACAAACCCAATATGAAGTTTTCTATGCACATTTCACTTCGCACGCACGCACGCACGCGCGCGCGCGCGCGCACACACACACACACACACACACACACACACACACACACACACACACACACACACACACACACACACATACACACGCACACACACGCGCGCGCACACACACACACACACACACACACACACACACACACACACACACACACACACACACATACATACATACACACACGTGCGTACACGTCCACACACAAACAGACATACAGCTAGACAAACAGAGAGAGAGAGAGAGAGAGAGAGAGAGAGAGAGAGAGAGAGAGAGAGAGAGAGAGAGAGAGAGATTTTAGTCATGACCATGAACCCTTTCATCAACAGCACAGCGTCATGGATACTTGCAATCAGAGCAACACAGTCGTCGATTGTCGCACCAGCATGCGGTGATTCTGTCTGTTTTTGCATGGGGAATTGTTTTAGGTTTCTATTTGAATAATACATGGAACAGATTTGTGTAGCATCATCTTTGATATGATGTATAAATCAGAGCTGTTGGCTTAGTGGTTAAAAGTAGGTCTGTTTTAGAGCATATGTTAAAACTGCTTGCAGCTTGGAGATAGCTAGCGCTAAAAGGCTTAACAATTCAACGGGACACACGTGACCAGTCATTGATAATTATACACTGCTAAAGGCCAACCTTATCAATGACATCAACCATAATAACAAATAGCTAGCGCTGAAAGGCTCATCAACACAAAGGGACAAAAATGATCAGTCATGGACAGAATCATGCACTACCAAGGGCAAACCTTACCAATGACATGAACCACAATAATCAATCAGTTTTGTCAACCACCACAACTAACCACCAGTCATGGTTATAATCAAGAAAATCACGAGGGAAATAAAAGCTTCACACCTGCGCTAAATTAAAGGACTATACTTCTCTGCTCCACCCACGTGTCGAGCCACCTTCAAACAACTGGAAGGATGCTGGTGACAATTGTATCCCCATGTTCCTACTGGTGGCGGCAACGAACCAAATTCCAAACCACAAGTAAGTTTTGCTGTTTTCTTTCTATGCGTACAGTTCGTTGATAGCGGTAGTGTATTGAAGCAAAACAAAGCACATATCACTGTCGCTTTCCAATTCATCACAAGCGTTTATCAGTTGGATCACACTTAACTTTGACGAGACCAATATTTGTTTTTATTGCGCTGGGGCCTAGTCTCATGAGTTCCACACTAGATTCTAATGATATATCAGCCGCCGTGGTGAAGCGGTTAGCGTCGCTGACTCCCGGCTGGGAGGTCGTGGGTTCGATTCCAATCAGAGTCGTTTGGGATTTTTCTGCTTTTACCGGCTCCTACCCAGAGTTGAGTTTGCTACGGTTTCAGTTGAGAAGACTAGGACCACACAGTCGAGTGTCATTCACTTAATGGAAGCACGTCTCTGAGAGTGTTGCTCAAATTTCCTGACCAACACTGCAGGTGTATGTATCTCTCGGGCCTGGTTGACGTCTGCATTTATTATGAAAGAAGTGTAGAGTACAGCCCTGTCATGCAGTCTCAGACCTGAATGGAAAACCATAGCATCATCTTAATCATCCTCATTCTAATCGATCAGCATACAAAAAAGTATCAAATTCTGTGGCCCTTCATGCCCTGCTCTCATGGTGACCTCAGTTTTGATGTCCTCTCCACGTCTGTGGCCTTCGTACAGTTCCATCTGGGTCACTGGTATCGTCGAGTCCATAGGGGCTGTCGTCGGACGGACGTGGTGGCACCCTCCAGAGGGACTGCTCACTCATGCCGGCTCCACAACTAAGCAATTATTGTCCTCTGTAGGGGGCTTAGTAGGTGGTGTCCTGCGTATGTTGGATCAGAATAGGCGCCTCTGAACACCACCAGTGACTCGGCAGCAGTGCAGTGTATCCTCTGGTGAGTTGCCTCTTGAAGACTTGACATTGACTGCTCCCTGTGGATTGCTGGTGCCGGGGTTGTGGTGGTGCTGATCGGCTGTGGCTGGATGGACGGGGGATGGGGGATGGGGGGTGGGGGGATGAGCGGCGTGGGAGCAGTGCCACTGAGGTGGCCCAGAAGTTGGACCAAAAAAAAATATTCTAATGATGTGAACCTGTTTCCTTGTTGGATGGCGTCCAGATCTGCTGTGCCGTATCCGCTAGCAGGCGAGAATCACTCGACACTTGAGGAGGAATACAATCTGAACTGCTGTCATCACCAGCTGTCTGTGCACTGTCTTGTTTGTTGTGATCAGGTCCAGAAATTAACTCAACGTCCCCACAACACAGGGAATACGCTGTCACAAAAACAAATGCGAGCATACCCACTTCGTTTCTTGCTTGCTGTTATACCTGTTGCTTCATTTTCCTTCCAAAAGTGAACTGCTTCGCCATCAAGCACTAGAAATTTACAAGTAAACATCTACATGCAGTTTAAAACTGCACTTTGTGAATTGGCATGTTGAATACTCCACTTAATGTGCACATCAATATAATCCTCACAACCTTCAAGGAGCTCTCAGGCGCTCGAGGTACCCACAGTAGCTCTAGACAGAATGGAAGAATAGGTTCCACCACGCTGAATAATATATCACATCAGGATAATCCTCACAACTTCAAGGAGTTCTCAGGCGCTCGAGGTCTCCACAGTAGCCCTAGACAGAAAGGAAGAATAGGTATCCACGCTGGATATATCACATCAGTATAATCCTCACAAACTTCAAGGAGCTCTCAGGCGCTCGAGGTCTCCACAGTAGCTCTAGACAGAAAGGAAGAATAGGTTTCCACGCTGGATGAGATATCAGTTCTCACTCCACATCCCACAGGGTGGCTGTCCTCTCCAGCCTGACAGCATTTCCCAAGGTATTCAAGTATCGGCAAAACCCGTCATATGATTAGGGAACACCAAATATGAATGTTCTCCCTGTCTTTCAGATGAAAAATACTTTCCGTAACTTTATGTACCAAAGGGCTCAATGGAGGACGTCTGCGTGTGCACTTCAAAGCATACAAGATAAGCCCCCACTGGACTGTGTAATGAACATTTACATAGTAACAACAACTACAGCAGCAACAACCCCCCCCCACAAAAACAAAACAAACAAAAACCAAAAATAACCCCCCTCCCCCAGAAAAAAAGCAAACAACAACAACAAAAAAAACACACAACCCCAAAATATAAACAAGATTAAACTAGATTTAAAACTTCTAATCACTCTGGACTGAAAAGCAATATATACAAGGTAAACTGCTGTTAAACGTGTGCACTGTTTTTGGTATGTGCATTTCAAATGGTATGTACAATGGAGATTTTTAAGAGCAATCTACTTTGTTTGCCACAATTCAATAGGTCACTGCATGAAATTAATTTATGCATGAAGGATGTTTCAGAATGCACAAGGAATCATGTTAGTCGTAGGGATGACGATGAACGTCAAGCCTTTTATGATGTGGAATGTCGTGCTCCAAAAAAAAAAAATGTTCATAAGCTTTATAATATATCCTGGCGTACATTAACTGATGATGAGGACGTAATCATTTTGATGAGGCACTGTGAGAAGAGAAGGATCTACGAATGAGAAAAAAAAACAACAACACTGATTTGCGAAAGAGTTGATGACCTTTCTAAATAATCAAAAAGATTTCAGGGAAAAGAATGTAGCAGTAAATAATATTTTGTATAGAGACTTGATCTGATCATTTAGGTCACTTTTAACAAAGAGCATCAACTGTGATAGTACGATACACTGTAACAGTCGACGAGAAGAAGAAGATGGAAGTAATTTTAACCGTCCGATTTCAAAAGAAGAGGTTATATTTGCTTTAAGGAAATGAAAAAAAAAACATTACGCTGCAGGACCAAATGGCGTAATTGGGAACCTGTTGAAGTATGCATGTAAACAGAAACTATACTGGATTTCTTTGTGCCTTTCCTTGATTTTTGATTGAATGGGGGGGGGGGGGGGGGGGGGTGTCTATTCTTAAAGTTTGGACCGAGCCCATGTCCTGCTTCTCTCTAGTAAAAAAGTGACGTTTATTACCTAACACCTACAGAGGTATTTATGTGTGCAATATAGGCAGTAATATCTACAGTACCATTCTCAACCATAAACTTCAAGAATGGGTCAAACAAAATAATATTACTGGTGACTTTCAAGCGGGATTTAAACGTAATTGTTCTACTGAAGATCAATTGTTTACTTCGATTGCTTTTGTAGAAAAAAAGTCGCTTTTAAAGGGTAAATTACATGTCGCCTTTGTCAATTGTGAGATGGCGTTTTTGATTCCATCAATAGGCCTTTCTCTGGCTTATTCTTTAAAAAGTTGGTGTTCATAGAAAAAATGCTGAAATGCATAGTGAGTATGAATCATTGCTAGAGTTAGATCAGGAGAAAACATGATCAAATATTTTCAATGCACATCTGACGTGTTGCAAGGTGACATTATGTAGCCCTCTTTTTCTCTCTTATCTATGAATTTACCCCTGAGCTTGTTAGAAATGGATGGCATGGCGCATAGTTCATTAGTGACATATTAGAATTATTTGTTCTTCTTTTGCTGTTAATATCGCTTTGATGTCTGAAACAATTACAGGTTTGCAAACTCAGCTGAGTAGTCTTTACCGAGCTGTTTTATCAGTGAGACTAAACATGCCGAAAACTGAAGCCATTGTGTGTTGAAAAAAAGAGGAAGGAGTTATGGTTAGGAACTAAGGAAAGATGGATCTACAACGGAATAATTATGCCTGTTGTAAATGTGTATAGATATTCACGAATGTAGTTTTCAACAAAATTTAGCTTTACCATTACTTGTGAAATTTAGTGAGCAGAGGAAAAACGGATTTACTACACCTTTTACAAAGAGTATCAAAATAAGTTACAACAGCAGATTTTTTAACTGGTCGCAAAGTTACTCCCATGTTTAAACCTGTTTCTCAATATGGAACTAAAATATGGGGTCGTAATGGCACTGTAATCCACCATATCACGGTGCATTTATTTACTTTAGGGAAGTTTCTTAGTGTGGTTGTGTAAACACCAAATGATCTGGTCTACTGTTTAAAAAAAATGATACCAATTATGTGTTAACGCTGCTCGTAAATGTATTTCTGATCAGTTTATTATTATTTGAATGGAGGATCTAAGACTTCCAAAGAAGGCATACACGAAGTCATGCGATTTAGCTATAAATATGTAGACTTCGTATTCGCGGATTTGGTTAAGTATGAATGAATCATATAAGTACAAGACATCAATGGTTTAAGCATATGTTTGTATTGGATTGTATGACTATCGATGGCAAGAATAGTCAAGTCAGGAAGGTAGTGAGTACGATTTGTACAGACAAATTAATCTGACTCACTATTCAAATTTATGCATTCATGAGTATGTCTAGGACAGGAGAGAAATCATGATGGTATTGCTCAAGTGCACTAAGTTCATTTATCATTATCATTAGTCAGGCTTAACACACCAAGGTTATCTCTGCACGCACACGCATAAGCACACTCATGCACCCGCCAAACATTTACCTCTCTCTGGGAATGGGATGCCATGGATTCGTTTCTCCCCTAACTTGACTGAGAACAAGAAATACAATTTCTATGCTACTTATACTTACACATGAAAAAATCCAGTTAGACAAAATGGAATAATCAAAACATAAAAGATCAATGCTTCCTAATCCCAGGTTATAACAAAATGGCTTTACCTGGCCAGGTTTCCACACACACACACAACCACTTTCACACCACACCAAAGTCTTGGACACGTCACTTCAAGTTTCTTCAGCACTGGGTGATGATGACACCCCTTGGTTGACTGGCTCCAGGTTTTCAGGACTGGGTCTTTGTGGTCGTCTTTGGGAACTCGACATAGAAATCTTATTCTTCGTCTCTTTCACCCACCTCTGGGCTTTAAACCTACTTTTTTTTTTTTCAGCTTGTCTTTTACCCTAAGACGTTGCTGTCACTTCTGTCTCCCAGACCACGTTTTTCTCAACCCTACTCTGTCCTGCTCGTGCTTCTCTCCTCTCTCTCTCTCTGTTCTTCTCTCACTCGGGGTGTTCTTCTCCTCCTCCCTGATGTCGTTCTCCCTCAGTTTATATAGAAGTGAACACAAGGGATTTCCCTTTGGGCCATGCCTTCGTCCATGTTACTTTTCCACCACCTTGTTCACAAGTACACTGAATTCATCTTTTGCTACATTCTTCCACACATCAGCATTTGCACACATCCCTATCTAACTGTTTAGGAAACAGTCACTTCACACCAAATGGACATCGAAAATTCCCGCCGACTCTGGGAGCCACTATCACACACTAATCATCCTAGAGAAAGCTACACAACAACGTCTACATGCATTCAACTAGCCTGACAAAGCATCAACACAGTGCCCCATGGGAATGCCATCTGAACGAGCCCAAGACTCCTGTTCTTCAAGGTCTGTTTACAAAGCAATTTCAGCTGACTGAGCATTTAGCGCCCACTCGATGCTCCAAGGTCCTAATGGTTAAATTTTCTTTCCTTTCGCTATCGGAAAGGTTCGAGCTTGGGAGGGTCCTCACTACCTGAGGAGCCATCTATCACGTGACAGTTAATTACCTGACCACTTCGAGCTCCTTGACACAGTTTGACCGCATGTGCTACGTGAGGGCGCTACAACTAATTGGCACATTAGCTGTTTCTCCACCATGCATGATATTTGTTTCCTCTAAAGTGCTTAAGACCTTTGTGAGAGGTTTCGCTCCATTGACAGAGTATTAAAGTAGTATCTAATTATGTTATGACGAGGTTTAAAACTGAGAAGTTCTAATGTATTGGTGCATTATTACCGTTATAGACGACACACTGATTGAGACCTTATTTGTCCATTTTGTAAAAGCGCCACAGGACAAAATTCACTTTACGTTGTGTTGCCCTGTATTACATTACCTTAGCTATCAGTTCATACCCCATAAAGTATTTTAGGCAACCATTCTTGTTTATAGAAAATCACAATGCCACCTTTCTAATTTTCGGCCACGTGGCCTTTTTCAAGAGAAAAAAACAAAAAAACAATGCCGCTACGTGATGTCCATCTTTGGCAACTGGTCAGAGCAAAGAATTGACGTCATAAACATATTACGCAAGTTTTGAATCATAATATGTGATGTCGTCAACAAGGGAAAAAAAGGGGGAGAAAGGGGGAGGGGGGCAAGTTGTGTGTATGTGTGTGTGTGTGTGTGTGTGTGTGTGTGTGTGTGTGTGTTTCAGTTCAGTAGTTTTATTTAACGTCTTTTCATCACAAGATGAACTTAGACCTTTAAACTGCAATATACATTCCATTGTACTATCAGCACCTTCCCCCCCCCCACCCCCCCCCCCAAAAAAAAACTACTATAACACACATATCTCAAATGTCTTTTTTCACAATAGTTTTGCAACTGGGGACTCAGCAATAGCCAAAGCAATATAAAAAAGCAAGGGTTATTTACCACACTATCAACATTGTCAGAATTATTTATAAAAATATTCTTCTCCTTATAAGCTGGGGTTAGTATAGGGCATTCAAATAAAAGATGACGAATTGAGACATTCTCCTGACATATACACAGTATACCTCGTGAATATTTTGTATTCCATGTATTTAACCGTAATTTATTTAATTAATCTGGCTAGATACCTTGGACATGATGGCAGAACAAATAATTTTCTCATTAAGATGTTTCTTCCGCATATTCTTTTTCTAATCGCTGGATCAATTCATGCGGAGAAAAATTTAAGACTTTGTTGAAGGCTGTTTCAAAAATTGTACGAGCTTCCTGCTTTGCCAATTTGTCTGCTAATTCATACCCTTTAAAGCCACAATGTGAAGGCACCCAGCAAAAATCAACTGCTATACCTCGGGAAAGTAAACAATGTAAATTGCTTAATTTCAAAAAGAATATCAGTTCTAATTTTAGAGTTCCAGTGCTTTAATGATTGTGAAACTGATTTTGAATCAACACAAAATAGCACACTATAAAATGATACTGGCGTGTCATATAAGATATAATTCAGAGCTTTCATAACTGCATATAGCTCTGATGTATAAATTGAAAATTCTCTGCCTAGATAGAAAGACTTTTGCACATTTAAGGATGGTATAGTGAATCAAGCACCACTGTCAGACGTTTCCATTATTGAACCATCTGTAAATAGTTTTAAATGATTTGGATAAGTCTTTTCGAGATGTTTCAAGATTTTTTGCGTTGAGATGCTCCCATGGGGGCATTTGAGGAACAATAGGAACCTCCGAAATTGCATCAATATCAATACTACATTCTGACATAAGCTCACAAGTGAAATTTCTAATTGGCTCTATGTATGATATATTTCTTGTTGGAATCCATAAGAATTTCATCAGTAACAGAGTTTTTTTTTACAGATAGGCCTCTTACAACGTATTGGGACACATTCAACGTTCGTTGTTCATTAAGAGGTAAAACGTTTGTCTCCTTATAGCATTTCATTGTGTTTGTGTGCACTGGAACACCCAAAGCTAATTTTAAAGATTTACTATCTGAGCTTTGCAGTTTCTTTTAAAAGGTAGTTAGATGCAGAGAAGTATACTTTCTGTTCATATATTAATTTTGATCGGACTAACAATGTATATAAATGTAAAAGTGCGATACAGTCTTGACCCCATAGTTGACAACATATAATTTTGAGCAAATTTAATCTTTTCCTAGCTTTATCTATCAAATTTCCAATATGCTTTCTCCAGTTCAGCTTCGGTGTTAAAACACTCCTAAGAACTTGACTATTTGCTTATATCGTAGAACATTGTCATCAAGAATAAGGTTGGGCAGAGCCTTTGGGTTTTCGCCATTATTCAAAAGCATTAAACAAGTTTTCTCACCAGATAATTCAAGGCCGTTCTCTTTCATGTAATCAGACAATCTGTCCAGTTTCTCCTTGATACATTGTCTGTACAAATTTTACTGCCCTTTTATTCAAGTGCTTCCTTAATGAAGTATTAATCCAAATGGCAATATCATCTGCATACTGCACTATATTGGTGTTTTTTTGACAATGCCTTTGGGAGATCATGTATAAGGATCGTAAATAATAAAGGTGCAATAACAGAACCCTGAGGATGCCCATATCTATTTTCCTGAATGATTAATATATTTTTCCAATTCGTGTACATATATTTTCTTCCTTTTTTAGAAAGTTTTTTTTTATATAATCATACATATTCCCAGAAATATCAATATTTTTCAGTTTATACAATAATCGAGCATGCCAAACACAGTCATATGCTTTCTTTACATCAAAGAATGTAGCTAGTGTACTTTTTCTGCGTAAAAATTGCTTTTTTATATGAGAAGTTAGTTTCACTAAATGATCAGTTGTGCAACGCCCTTTTCTGAATCCAGCTTGCTGAACTGGAAAAATGTCATTTTTTTCACAATAATATAATAAACGTGTTTGTACAAGTTTTTCAAGAAGTTTACCAACATGGAATGTTAAAGCAATGGGTCTATAGCTATTTACAGATGTTCTCGTTTTACCTTCTTTTGGTGCTGGTACTACCACTGAACTTTTCGAGATTGTAGGAATAGTGCCGTACGTCCAACATTTTTAGAACAACGAATGTAGTAATATTTTCCACGAAGAAGGCAAGTGATGAAGAAGCTCATAAGAAATACCATCCAGGCCCACTGCTGAATCATAAGATGTAATGGATTCCATCGCTTCAAGAAGTTATGATGATTGTAATGGAGAATTTAAGTAGTTATTATTGTCTGGTATGGGACTCTTATATTGTCCTTTTTGTTCCTCTTTATGTCTATGGTACTTGATTTCTGCTGGAAGATTTACAGCTCGACTATTTTCCGAAAAGAAATGGGAGAAAGCTTCTGCCTTATCCATTGTGCTTGGAAATTCTTTTGTTAATTTTACAGGGTAAGCTTGTGTTTTTGTAACAATTTTTCATTTGTTTTACTTTTTTTTCCAAACTTTAAACATATCCTTCGATTCTTTTACTTCGGTCTCACAAAATTCTGCCGAGTTTTTCTTTTTAGCTTGAGCAATAATTTTATTACATTTGTTCTTTTCTTGCTTCATAAAGACAAAATTTTCTTCTGTCTTATTTCGTAACCAAGCCTTGTAACTTTTTCGCTTTGATTTAACAACTAGTCTGCATTCTTGTGTGTGTGTGTGTGTGTGTGTGTGTGTGTGTGTGTGTGTGTGTGTGTGTGTGTGTGTGTGTGTGTGCGTGCGTGCGCGCGTGAGTGTGTGTGTATGTGTGTGTGTGTGTGTGTGTGGTCATGCTGTAACCAAAATACTTCAAAAACATAACAATACGCTCCATAAATCACAATGAAAATGAACCCATAGAATAATGTGACCACAGTCCTGTCTGTGACTGTGCATGGCATACAAGAATTGTCATCTGAAAAAAAATTCTGCAAATCAGCAATGTTGTTCATAGGCAAATCTGGATAGGGTTGTTACAAATTTGTCTTAACATTACATCCATTTGTCTTAACATTACATCATTCTTGTTTAGATTGTCAATGCTCATATCGTGCACTATGTACACGTTAATAAGCGGTTGGCAATCTCTCTGTATAACGCTTTCAAAATCGGGAACAGAACACGCGGCTAGCTGATTTTTTAATGATTGTTATGCGTTGCTACCAGTTAATGTGTCATCTGATTGAATGTGAAAACTGACTGCTTTTCCCCTCTCCCCATAAGGGGCTATGGTCTTTTTTTAAATACGTTGTACGTATACATATCTGCCAAGTTGTCCTTTTCATGATGCCACCCCCCCCCCCCCCCAAAAAAAAAAAATGATAAAAAAAAATAAAAAGAAAAGAAAAAAACAAAAACATTTTACCATATATCATGAGATGATAAAAAAAATAATCAAAGCTTTTGCAATGGAGAGAGAGAGAGAGAGAGAGAGAGAGAGAGAGAGAGAGAGAGAGAGAGAGAGAGAGAGAGAGCACATTTGATTTCCCTGACACAATGACACAAAAAGAAAAATTCTCCCCCCCCAAAGACCTTGCTGCCTTTCCATTGTGTTTTTGGCCTTTAGAACACTGACTTGTCTGTGTAGAGCAAGCAGCATGCAATGATGGGAGAGTATGTTTTTTGAAATCAACCCGTGAACACCGCCTTATTCAATATCCCATGTAATGTCTGACTTGTCGGTAATCAAGTCTTGAACCTCTCTTCAACCTGTTCACTTGTCTCACTTAAAACCTGAGAAGGTTTGTACGTTTGAACCAAAATGCAAAATCATGTTTGAGTATTTCTTACATTGGTCAAATATTTTTTTTTCTCAAGTTTCCTTTTACCCTCGCAGATTATTGATCTCACAATACAGTGTAGCAAACTGATCTCTTACGTACATGGGAATTTTTTGTCCATCACGTCAGCTTTCGTTGGCTGCTGAAGAGAGGCGAACTCATCTGCCCGATGTCTGAGAACCGCCAGTCCGGTCCGTGCTGGTCCTTCATCCTGCTGTGGGCCTCTGGCTATTCACTTTAAACTGCCTGAGGTTGCTGGGTCCAGGGTTCTATTCAATGCCCCTGCAGTGAAAAAGTAAACTGCCCAGAACATCAGCATGAGAAGAAAGCCCAAACAGCTTTGGGTTTTGTCAAAAATGCCACCAAATTGATTGTTTCTTTTGGGCCCTGTTCAAAATTAAGGTGATGTAGAGTGGCAAAAAGAAGCCATGTGACGCCCTGAAAACAAGGAGCTGAAGACATGGTACTAGGAAGACTAACTGATGAAGGTACAAGATAGAACTTGACGTCAGTCAGCACAGACCTAGACAATGGGACAGTGCACGTAGTTAGCCGCACTCATCACGTGGCGGTTCCGTTCCTTAGATATATATATATATATATATATATATATATATATATATATATATATATATATATATATATAACCGAGCCTTCTAAGTAAAGATGAAAAGTCATACAGACGTCATCATATTGTTTGACTTTATCACAATAATCATTGCTGTAAATGGTACAAATCAAGATAAATGAAATAGACTATTACATGGTATTCATGGCCATCAGTACTTGGCGAACCCCAGCTCCTGTTATGCCAATCCAGACATAAGTCTGTCTTATTATATGCTTGAGGAGTTCGATGAAGGCCTTCACCTCCTCGACAGTCTCCAAACTGACCAGAGAAGCTCCGCTTTTTTTGGCACTCTTTTTCAGCATCCTCTTGACTGGCAGATTCTCCTGTTCTGTACATGTAGCATCTCCCTCCGGCGTATATCTGCTGAGGAAAACGAGAGAAAGATCAATGGGGAAGGAGGAGGGGAGGGGGAGGGGGATGGAATGGTAAAATGGAGATGAGTGCATGCTCGAGGGCTTAGAGGTAGGTGCGTGCATGTTTGTGTGAGTGCAAAGGTAATGACAGAAGTTTCAGGGGAACGACTCCCCAGCCTACTCTGCTGTCCATCATTTATCCCAGCCCCATCACGATTCTCTATTTATCAATCTCCACACGACTACAACCTCTGAAATGAATTAAAATGAAATAGAATGGAACAATTGAAACTTCAGGACCCAGACCTTTCCACTTTGGTTACTAGGTTTACGCTGTCTTCAACTGACAGGGTCAGTAGGGGGAACAAGACTTGTAACACCTTAGGCGGGCTGATGATATCATACCAACGACTTCTTCGTCGTCTATGCTTTTCCTGTTTGGTATTGAGAATGAAACTTCTATTCTGATGTTAGTTATGGGACGGTAGCTCATATTGTCGTGGACGAAAAAAATGAGAGGATGTTAAACAGTGGCCCGCACAATGTTTACCAGTGATACACACAACATGCTGCAAACAAAATGACCCTCTCTCTCTCTCTCTCTCTCTCTCTCTCTCTCTCTCTCTCTCTCTCTCTCTCTCTCTCTCAATCAATTCAAATCAACTTTATTTGTCCTCGTAAAGATTATTCTTTTTTTTTTTGGCGGACACGTCGCACAAACTCACAGGAGACTAAACAAAGACATAAAAAACAAAAGATGAATATATCAATATGTTTAGGTTGACCCCAACTATCTGCGCATCTCTCGGGTTAATGTCTCCCCCACCCCTCTCACTCAGTTCTCTGACACGCACTTCACACGCCCTGCTCACTAGAACAAAACAAACAAACAAACAAAAAAAACTCGTGTGTCTGCTCGCGCTCTCACTTTCATTCATCCCTCCTCCCTTCCTTCCCAACAGGACATTGACAAGGAAACATTGTAGAACCTACTTTAACAATTCCAACCCAAGCAACTCCCCCCCTCTCTCTTTCACCCCCCTCCAGCCGTTCTCCCAGATTCCTCTCCCTCCCCCTCTCTCCCTACATTCCTCTCCCTACCCCCTCTCTCATGCCACTGTTTACCCTCCACCGCTCTCTTCCGTACATATACAAAGAGTTGAAACGAATACAATTATACATAAACATAGGCCCAAAAGAATACATTAGAATGAAAAGTTCATTTTAAAAAATCCACAGACATCAATACATTTGTTAGTATAAAACAGAGCGGAGAGAAGATTAGTAAAAGTTTATTAGATGAAAAATATATCTATAAACCATTAACCACTCCTACACCCGCGCCACCAAAGTCACACACACACACACACACACACACACACACACGCACACGCACGCACGCACGAACGCACGCACGCACACACACACACACACACACACACACACACACACACACACACACACACACACACACACACACACACACAGACAAAAGCAAGCACGCACACACGCATGCATCACCACACTCCCACACATCATAAGAGCCAACAGACTCAAACTAAACGCAAGGCAAAAACACACCGGAATACACACAGAGCAATGCACAAATACTCAAAAGCAAAACAAGAATAAATTCTCAGTTGGTTCAAATATGAAAATGAGGATGACATCATTGACTGGTTTTCTAGGCTTTCTCGCACAACATCCGCACTCAGCACAGTAAGCACACACACACACACACACACACACACCAAGCTGGTACAAATGGGTGGCTGTCCCATTGCCAGGGAAGCACAGTAGAGGCGCACAGTGGAGGGCAGGAACCAGTTCCTCAGGTGGCTGGTCCTCACCTTGAGGCATCACAGGCACCGAGATGTATATCCCTGGTCGGTCGGCACAACTCTGCAACAGGGTGGAGGGAGTGGGTCCATGAGCCCCTCAGTTACTTGACGGCAGATCGCTGGTAGAAGACAGCAGGAGACGTGAGGTCTCCTCACCAAACGTTCAGCTGTCCTAGTGACTCTCTCCAGCCTGTCGGTGTCCGCCTGCTTGCCGCTGCCAAAGAAGCAGAGCTGATTGAAAAGCATGGGACTCTGGACGGTGGCCTGGTAGAAGAGTGACAGGATCTTCGGGCAGACCTGGAAGGACTTTAGCTTCCACAGGAAGTACATCCGCTGGGTGGCCTTGTGACAACAGGCGTCCACGTTGGGAGTCCAGGACAGCTTGTCGTTGATGATGGTGCCTGAATTCTTGTAGGAGTGAACAGTGTCCACTGGCTGGCCTTTGATGATGATGGATTGGATGTCTGTCTTGACTTGACGAAAGGCTATCCCCAGTTCCTTGGTCTTAGACACGTTGAGCTCCAGGAAGGTGGCATCACACCAGTCGACAGTCCTCTGGACTGCAGTCAGGTACTGAGCCTCGTCCTGCTCCATCAGGCCTGTCAGGGACGTGTCGTCTGCAAGCCTGACTCGCAGGGTGGGGTCCTTGGTGCTGTGGCAGTTGGCTGTGTAGAAGACGAAGAGCACTGGAGACAGCACGCACCCTGGGAGTTCCAGTGTTCATCACCAGTGTGCTGGACAGAGTCCTATCCACTCGGACTCACGGTGAGCGTTATGTCAGGAAATTGAAGATCCATTGAGTGATCAGGGGAATGACAGATATGGCATGGAGTTTTTGAACCATGAGATATGGCTGGATCGTATTGAATGCACTGCTAAAGTCAATGAAGAGGATTCTGGCGTTCGTCTTGGCCTTGTCAAGTTGTTGCAGGATGTTGTGTAGGGAGGGTCAGGATAGCGTCCCTCGGGTGCTCTTGTTATTTGAGTACGCAAACTGTAGAGGGTTTTGGTAGTCTGCCATCTCCATTCTGAGGTGGCAAAGGATGATCCTCTCCAGGTACTTGAATGATACTGAGGTTAGTGCCACTGGTCTATTGTCATTCAGCTCCTTGGCTAATGACTTCTTGG
>JADBJO010017127.1:27500-38555 GCA_016801955.1 Conus betulinus | reverse complement strand
CTCTGGCTGTGATCGGCTGAGCTTACTGTGTATTTGTCGCAGTTTCATGGGAAAGTAGTGGTCGTACAGCTTAGCTGAGGTTTCCATTCAACTTAGCGCATCGAGGTGAGCCTAAGACACCTTTTGTTTTTCGTCTAAACAGCCCCACACTGTTCCCATTTACTCCCTTCTCCCTCTATCTCGCCGTTTTATCTCAGTCCACGTTGTCACTTTCTACCCCCCCCACCCACCCACCCACCCTCCCACCCCCCACCCCATCCCCCCTTCACCCCTCTTCTACCAGCTCTTCTCTTTCAACAGCAGCAGCCTGATATCCCCAGACGATGATTATTGATTTTCTATAATGCTGTGACCACACGAGCGCCTCCCCAGGTGAAAAGTCTATCCACGAGATCTGTTTCTGTCAGATAATTTGTTTTATTTTGTTTTCTTTTTTTACTAGTGGGTCGTTTAAGTATTCAAAACGTGCATCATCAGCGTGACGTCATATTTTTGACGTAAGATGCATTCTGCTTTGGTGAGAATTTGTGGTCTTTTTTGTTGCTGTATTCATCAAAAACACTTGTATCTCCCGCCTCTGCGTCGTAAACATTGTATTAATGGTTATTTCTTACAGGTTTTCCATATCTTATTTAACATGTCTTTTATCAATGTAAAGCACTAAGGTAAATTATAATTTTGAAGAAAATGACAATTTTGTTTAATTATTTTATTACTGAAAATGTTAATCGCAGATTTCCGGCCCTCACATTTCAGTGACAGCTTGATAAGTCTTCATACTATTTACTATTTCATCAAGTCCAGTTATGCTCATATTTGTACTTGCTGAGAAGATGCCACCATGAAATTTCACACACACACACACACACACACACACGCACACACCACACACACACACACACACACACACACACAATTGCATGATTTTGTAGACTCATTTGTTACACGTATAAGTCAAAAATCTATACTCATCAGACTAATAACCCCATGTGCTGTATGGAGTGATTAATATTCAGTAATCAGCATACGCCATTCTTCTATACATTACGACATTACCTTGTATATGCTCATGTGTTTTTATTTCTTCTCTCTTTTTTTGTGCGTCATGATTGCTATTTTCATAACAATGACATTCTTGTGCCAATCCCACCCTACTTCCGCCATCGGAAGAAAGCCGGTGTCCGCTTCCTGTTCCTCATTCAGCGAGGCCTGTGCGCAAGGTAACCCCGAGAACCTTGGCGCTAGAGGGAAGGTAGGGCGGGCATTAGAGTCTGACATGGTAAGTATACTAGCCAAACAGGGAGTATAATACAAACTCCCCATTTTGGCGTCATATACTATACCATGTCAGACCATAGCAGAATTTAAAGGAATCGGAGGAGGGCCGAGTGCCCTAGTGGTTCTTGGGGTTAACCGATATATATAGCTGCATTAGCCGCCACAAAGGAGATCCCTTTAGAACCATCAGCCCTGGTCATGCGGATATCCCTTAAATAAAAGTTTATAAAGGGATTTTCCGAACGCCAGTAGGCTGCCTCCAGGAGATGGCGCAAGGGGACAGAGTGCTGGAACGCTGCGGAAGTGGCCAGCGCCCTGACCTCATGGGCCCGGGGAGATATAGGACGGGGAGATCCTTGTACGCCTGGGCGTAGGCAGATCTCACCGTCTTGGAAAGCCACCTAGAGATAGTGCCAGCCGAGATGTCTTTCTTTATTATTGGGTTGATAGAAATAAGGAGACGTCTCTCTGGGAGGAGCGCCTGGGGCGCGAGCGTTCCCAGTAGTATCTCAGACACCTAGAAGGGCACAGGTCCATGTCCTCCCCCCCCTCTCCCCTCTTCCCCAAGATATCCGCAGTGAGCGGATGACGAGGGAGGGCGAGGCAGTGCCCAGTTCCTGATTCTTAGCTAAGAATTCGGGAAGAAACTTTAGAGAGACAGAGCCGTCCCTGTGGAAGGCAATGTCTCTGGGTCCCCCCTGAGGGCATGAATCTCGCTTCGCCTTCTGGCCGAAGCCAGGGCGAGGAGAAAGGTGGTCTTCAGGGAAAGAAGGTCAAAGGGAAGGGTGGCGATAGGCTCGAAAGGGGGTTTTCTGAGAGCGTCCAGGACAATAAAGAGGTCCCAAAGGGGATGCACCTAGGGGACTGGGACTTCACGTAGAGCCACCCCCCTAGAGATCTCTCTGAGAAAGGAAGTCATTCTCAAAGGAGGGTCCGCCGAGTTGGCGAATAGTGGTGCGAAAGTTGCCTATCGATATTGGAAGGGTGATCATAGGGGAACAGAGTTTTTTCTGAGCACCAGGAGACCCATCTCTCCCAATGGTAATCGTAGAGGGACTCGGTGCTGGTCCTGCGCAAGGCCGTCGCTAAGTCCCGTAGGCCCTGCGAGGCCCCCGTCCCCGCGAGTATGTTTAGGACGGACTGGGATCTGTCCGTCTGCGAGGTAGGGGCGGGTGCTCGCAGCTGGGCTGGCACAGAAGCCAGGCGTGCAGGCGGAGCATCTGGGGGTTGGAGTGAGGACGACCCCCTGAGCATGTCCCACCGAGTGTTTCTGAGCATGGGGGGGGGGGGGGGGGGGGGGGGGGGGGGAACATGGGTGAGGGACTTGAGGTCCGGAAACCAGGACTGGTCGGCCACCACGGGGTTATGAGGATGAGCTGGGTTTTCCAGCCTCGCCTTCCTGATCACCTTGTGGAGGATTGGGAAGGGGGGAAAGGCGTATGCTATGAGGCCCGACCAGGGAAGGGAGAGAGCGTCAACTGCATACGCTTGGGTATCAGGGACGGGAGAGACATACACTGGCAGACAATGGTTGAATCGGGCCGCAAACAGGTCGACCATGAGCCTGAACCAAATGTTCCCACACCGTGGACAGGATTAGCCTGCTGAGGGTCTATTCTGTGTGTAGGAGGGACCTGGGCCGGCTGAGGGAGTCTGCCAGGATATTGCGGGTCCCCGCTGTGTGTTCTCGCGCGGAGGGTAATTCCACGTGCGTGAAGAGAGAGAGGCAGGGCCCCCCCCTCCTCCTCCATGTTGACATAGCAAGCCACCGAAGTGCTGTCCGTGAGGAGGAGAACAAGTCGGTCCGAGACCTGCGGTTGGAAGCGGAGGAGGGCAAGCCTGACCGCTTCCAGTTCCAGGACGTTGATGTGGAGACGTGCAGTCTGTGTGTCCCACACTCCCGAGGCATGACTGTTCTCCAAGTGGCGCCCCCCAGCCCGAGTTGGAGGCGTCTGTGTAGAGTTCCAGGGACTGAGTTGGGAGCGAGATGGGAACCCCGGGGGTCAGTGTGGAGGGGTTGAGAGAAATGTTCATCAAACAGAATTGTTGAGGATTTCGTTTGAATGCAGCCCAGTGAAGCGCGCCTCTTCCTCTGCCTTAGCTGAACTTTGTCGTGCGCTCAGGTGCCCGTTTTAACAACGCAGGCGTGTGGCCGGCCACCAGCGGCCCTGTCTCTTTTAATCAAGTTAAACCCGCGATACCCCATCTTCTCCACAGGTCTCGGTCTCTCCACCTCTGTACTCCTTCCTCTTAGCATATAGCGGTCGCCTATCCCCCCCCCCCCCCCCCCCCCCCCCCCCCCCCCCCCATCCACCTACGCACACCCCTTCCATCCGCTCCCCGTGTTTCCCCATCCTTTCCCACACTCCTCCCCACTACTTCCCTACCACTAATAATCCGCCTGCCTCCCCCTTCCTCTGTACCCTCACCTCCACTCCCAGCTCACTGGACTCTTTGTCCTGCCCTGCACTGTCAGCTTATTCAGTACAGGGGGATAGGAGCAGACAGTCGGTGTAGGTGCTGCTTCTATCCCCTCTTGCTTTACTTTGTTTCTTTTCACACACACACACACACACACACACGCATATCAATTATCCCCCCCTTCCCCTTAGTTCCCTCTGTACAACGCATTAAGTGAACAAGTGAAAAAACATGAATAATATTTTGGAAGACGCATCAATGATTTGAGCTTTGTATTATATCATCATTTGTCTCTGCTAGCAGAATTTTTATGTATTCTTAAACGGATTTTTGCTTGATACTGTAAGCTAAATTGTTTCCATAACTACCACTAGAACATAAAAAAACTGGATTCGTATAGAGATTATTGGTCTTGGAAGTGCTGTTACATACTTATGTCTCCGATAATTTTAGTATATCTCTAATCTTTTTTACGAGCATCTCCATTCATAACATTGTATATGACATATTGAAGAAAAGTCTTTTGTGGGAAGTTAAAAGCTTGAGTTGCTTATGGTCCCTGAGATTATCCCTGAGACTAAGAGGCTTGATTTCAGCTGTACTAATTTTACTGATCTCGGTGAAATAGTTTAAAAGTTAGTGTCTCTGTGGTTATCCCATAAGAGTGAAACATAATCAGTTATCGACAAAATATGAGCACACAGGAACAGCTTGCGAAATTGACATCAAGAACTGGGGACACAGTGTGGTGACTCCAAGATAAGTGTTGGGCCGCAAGGACAGCCAACATTTTATGCGAGTCAGCTCCTTCAGTGTTTGTTGTCGCATATAGATAATGGTTTGAACTATGAAGTCATTCTTTGCCCTTTTTTTTCGGGCGCACATATACATGCACTTAATGTTCAGGGCATCTATGGACATCTGTTTAGCTGGGTCCAGTCGACAAGTCTTTCAGTATCATCTTAAAGTTTATTAGTACGGTTACAGGCATCGTTATCAGTTGAATAACTCGGTGAATCATTTGCCAACATTTTACAAATGCATTCGAAAAAGCGAGGTAAGTCGTTGATAAATGGAGAACAAAATGGGGCCCTAAAACAAATCGCCGTGGTACTGCATATCTGACGGATGTAAGTTAAGATGATTGATTGTTTTCTATACCGGACTGTTTCTATCTGCTGTTTCTTATCAGATAGAAAAAATGGCATGAGGTGAATAAATTCTGGTGGTAATTTACAGAACTGCAATTTGCGCAATAGCAAACAGGGGCATAATCATATTAAAGGATTTTTCAAACTCTATTTAGACAATGCCTGTAAAATTCATTTTCAGTTATTCTGTATAGTATCGATAAGCTGTTTGAGAGCTGTATGATAAGAATGATTGCACGGAAACCCAGTGTGATCTTCGTGGATCAGATTAAGTTTTAGAATATAAGAAAACAGTGTCTATATTTTCATCTTTTTTTAAAATAATGAATCAGATTATTTTAAGAAATATAAAAATACAGACACTTTTGTATGTCCTTTTCACAGGACTTTTACATGAAGGATTAAACATGAATGGGTCTGTAATTAAACATGAATGGGTCTGAGCATTAAACATGAATGGGTCTGAGCATTAAACATGAATGGGTCTGAGCATTAAACGTGAATGGGTCTGAGCATTAAACGTGAATGGGTCTGAGCATTAAACATGAATGGGTCTGTAATTAAACGATTTGATGAATCTTATGATTCAGGGAGAGGACTGACTTCAGCTTCCTTAAATTTCGAGGGGATCTGTTTTCTGTATGCAAATTATATAAATATGTCAATGTATTGACGATCCTTGGGCATGAATCTTTCATAATCCATCTAACTAATCCTTGCAAATCACGTGTAACTGACTGGTTTTTACGTGATGGAGATTTACTACGTTCAAAACTGTCGTTGGTTGTAAGATATAAGGAAAACTCATAGATAGATTTCTAACGGTACTTTTTAAATAGCATAGATCATTGTCACTCCACCCGTCATTTAATATGATTTTAACGAAAATATTTGAAAAATCGGTATTCAACTGATATGCTTATGCATCAGAAATATTTTGCAGAATTGTCGACACCTGCTTGTTATTCAACATTATGTGTAGCTTTCCAGATTTGACAGGTAGAAACTGGTGGAAATGACACTTTTTTTTTTTAAACAGTTACCATTTGAATGATGTTCCGTGGATATTACTTTGCTTCTTTGTTCCACAAACTGTTTATGAATTCCAGAATTTATGAGATTGTTTGTTCTTTTTTCAATTCCGATGTCATATTTTCTTTCTTTTTGTTTTCTTGTTTGTTTGGTTGGTTGGTTGGGGTGTTTTTTTTTTGTTTGTTTGTTTTGTTTTGTTTTTTTTTTTGTTTTTTTTTTGTTTTGGGTTTTTTTTGTTTTTGTTTTTTTTTTTTTGGGGGGTTTTTTTTTTTTGTTATTCACGGTGGTTTTGTTTTTCTTTGTGAAGGGAGCATGTTTGTCATATACAGAATTAAATATTTCAGTCCAGAATTCAGAGGCTTCGTCTGGATCTCTTCGCTGATAAGATGCCATCTAGTGGTGTTTGCAATAAACCCGAAAGAAATTTTTCTCTTACAAAGTTTCTAAAACTCTTACGATCTATCTACAAATATATATAAATCTATATGTCTACTTTTGGAACTGTAAAGCGGCTTTTGTATCAAGTAAGACAGACACGGTAATAATATGTTTACTTTTGGGACTTTAAAACGGTTTTTGTATCAAGTAAGACAGACACGGTATTAATTGCTACATGCACATAGCGGGGCGCTTATTTCAACGAAGGTTTATTTGGTGTTTGTATTGATGTGATCGGTCAAAGTGGCTGAGTTCTTCGGTTAGACTTACTGGTCTGTCAGTGAGTTACTCTAAACCAGGAATGCTGTTGCCTTTGTTGCTATTTTGTTCTAGTTTCAATAAATCAACATTGATATCACCAAAAATACTTTTTTTTTTCAAAAATCAGCATTATTACTTCTTCCATAAAAGATAGAATTGATCGTGTCAGTCTTGGTTTGAGCTGGATTTCTGTATTTAAAGAAAACTCACTTTAATGTGTTTAATGATTTTTATTGTCTTTATTTCAGTCCTAATCAATTCAACGTCATGATTTTCCAGACCGTTAAGTCTTCCACGATTTAACGAAACTCCACTGCCTGTCTGTACAGGCAGTGTCCGCAGGAGTATCAGCCTGCGTACGCAGAAAGGAGGAAAAGAACGAAGAGGTAAAATACGAGAATGAACTTGTATTTTTCGACTCTAAAGGATCTTATCCCACGATCTGAAGACGGTAAATATTCACATCTGTATCTGTTGTATGTGAATACAGACGATCTTCACCGAAGCAAAAACAAGCAAACGAAATAAAAAAGCTAGTAAGTAATTCTCTTTGTTGTGAAGAATGGTTGCAATATTTTCCTTCTTATTTCTCGCATTATTTACGTTTTAGTTGCTTACACGTGTGCGTGTGTGTGTATGTGTGTGTGTGTGTGTGTGTGTGTGTGTGTGTGTGTACGTGCGTATGTGTTTGTGAGTGTGTGTGTGTGTGTGTGTGTGTGCGCGCGCGCATGCGTGTGTGTGTGTGTGTGTCTGTGTGTGTGTGTGTGTAGCGCATGCGCGTGTGTGTGCGTGCGTGCGTGCGTACGTGCTCGCGCCCGCGCGTTTGTGTGTGTGTGTGTGGGTGGGTGGGTGGGTGGGTGTGTGTTGGCGCACAACATCATCAGGAGAGCGAGAGGTTTCAGGTGTTACAGTTCCATCATGGATAACACTAGAACGACAAGGCACAGAGTGACGGTGGGGATCGGTTGGTTAGGGAGGGGTGAGACCAGACAGGCAGTGATCAACAGTGTGGGGGTGAACTCGGGCGCGTGACACGACTACCCTCCTTAACCCCTTCCTTACCCCCTCCTTCTCTCTCCCAATTCCCCCCCCCCCCCCCCCCCCTCCCCCCCATCCTCCTCCTCTTTTTTTTTTTTAAATCCAGTTTCACCGACTGCTCCTCCTTCACCCGATTGAAATCAATACCAGGGGAGGGAGACGGGGAGGGGGGCATTCTCTTACGCACAAAATTAGGCTACCCTGCTAATGCTTGTGTTGGGGGGACAGAAGGGGATTAGGAAGGGGACTGGAGGCGGCATTTTTCATGTGCTAAACATACCCTCACCTCCCTACCCCCACCCCCCTGCCCCTGAAGGTAACTTTAGTAACACCATTATCCTGCTGTGGTGGGGAAGGGGAAAGGGAGGCTGGGACTGGAGGGAGGTGGAGGATTTACATCGAAGAGGATCAATCCAGCAAATCACAAAGCTCACTCCCCTCCCCCAAACTCCTCCTCTCTTCCCCCCTGCCTCTCTCCCCCGCCGCACCATTTCACCATTTCCACCACCTCCTCATCCACTCTCTCTCTCTCTCTCTCTCTCTCTCTCTCTCTCTCTCTCTCTCTCTCTCTCTCTCTCTCTCTCTCACCCAAATGACTCTTCCCCCCCGTTCTCGTAGCCTACGTTCAAAAATGGTTTACTGGGAACCGTAAGGCCAACGTGACGTGCAATAATTCAGCCTGCAGACGTGGCAAGTTTCGGGGCTTCACAGGTCGAAACGCTCTTTGTTTCAGGACAGAAAATGGCTAGCTGGCAAGTTAGTTTGAAAGTGAGGCGACTGCAGGGGGAACTGAAACAAAGTTGAAAGAAAGAAAGAAAGAATACTATACCCGCCGGACGAAAGGGACAAATTACAAGACAAAACACGACGACGCGTTTCGACCTCTTTGGTCTTCTGCAGGCTGACGAATTAGAACAGTGTTTATTCGTTTTTTCCCTTATCAACGTTGTTCAGGCGGCCCAATAGGTACAGTGTTGAACAAGTGTTCAACTAGTATCGCCAATATCCTCGCCCCGCAGGAGTTAACAGCTGTAGAACCGACACAATGTGAAAGCATTTGCATACCTGGTCTTTCAGCTTACTTTATGTACGTGTTCACTCTTTGAAAACACTCAGACAAACAAAGAGATTGGAAAGAAATCTTAAATGAGGCAGGGAACAGTAAAAAGGATTAAAGAACAAGTTGGCTCACTATTGCTCCCTTGATGAAATGAATATAGTCGTCCATAACTCCAAACGAAGGCTGCTGTGACAAGAGAGAGCACACAGGACAAGCAAGGAGACGTGTAGATGTTTCAGGTACAGGATATATGGGCAAGCCTGGAACATCCTTTGTGGGGGATGTCTCCTTGTGTGTTCTGTGTGCTCTGTCTTGTCATTTCTGCTAGTTGACTGGGTGTCGTAAGCAGCATTCGTCTGGAGTTACGGGCGTCTGTTCATTTCATCAAGGGAGCAAGTGCTACCCTACTTGTTCTTTACAGATATTGAAATCAACCCTAGATCATTAATGCATAAAATTTCAGCAATGGATGACGTAAACAATGAGACGATACTGCTTTGATATTGACACAGATACCTGCCGGCAAACTTTGACATTTGACTCTGCTGGTACACGTATAACCATTATCGATCATTGCAGTACGTCTCACACAAGCTCAAACTGGACGACAGAGGCTTCTCCACATTTACCATACGAAGCTGATTTTTTTCTTTTGGTGCTTGCTGTCCCATCTTCTGTGCCACCGCGGTGGCAGTGCGTCCACGCCGTTCATTCAGACTTCTCGTCCACAGCCACAGCCCGGCCCAAACCGCTACAGCCCCGGCACCGGCAATCCACAGGGAGCAGTCAATATCAAGTCGTCACGAAGCAACCCACAAAAGTACACACTGCACTGCTGCCGAGTCACTTTGGCGGTGTTCAATGGTGACTGTTCTGATCCAACATACGCAGGACACCACCTACAAAGTGCCCTACAGATGACGATGATTGCTTAGTCACAGAGCTGGTGTGAGTGAGCTTTCCCTCAGGAGGACGCCACCACATCCGTCGAACGACGATCCCCACGAATTTGCCGATACCGGTGACCTCGACAGAATCAAAGCAAGACCATAAACGTGGAGAGCCAATCAAAACTGAATTCAGCATGAGAACAGGGCATGAAGGGACACATGATTTAACACTTTTTTTAGGCTGATCGATGAGGATGAAGATGGTGCTACGGATTTACATTCTTGTCTGAGTCTACATGACAGGTCTGTACTGTATGCGTACTAACATAAGATATCCCGGTGTCAACCAGGCCCGAGATATACAGACACCTACAGTGTTGTTCCGGAAATTTGAGCAACATTCTCAAGGATGCATCCATTAAGTGGATGAAACATCCGTGTGGGTGCCAGTCTTCCCAGCCGAACCAAACATAGCTTGGGGACAAAAAGACTCACAAATAAATGGCTCTGGTGGGAATCGAACCCACGACCTCCCGGCCAGGGGTCCGCTATGCTAACCACTTTGCCACGGCAGCTGGTCACTCAGCTGATTTTATGTAATGCTGTGTGATTTTTTGTTGCATTGCAATTCATCGTTTTCATGGCTCTGTAGGAATGAACTTATGCTTGAATCTAGAACAGAAAAAAACAGTCGCCATTTCAGAAAGGCAGTAAGCCACACAGGATTTATCTACTCAAAATCCAGTCGATTCTGATTTTATGTTATGAGCAAGATTGGTGGAGGAAAATAACCCAAATAGAACATGGGTTTATGGAACATAGCATAACAAATTACCCAGCATGCAGCAGAATACGTGGCGTAGAGAAGAACACTATCAGGCATTTCTTTTTACCCACTGTAACTGCTCAGTGTCCACATGGCCCCACGCCACGTCGAGTGTCTGTCCACATCCATGATCATGGTGCGTTAGTGCTTAAGTCCTCGACGCAGCGGATTGGTTGTGACTGTCTTGGACGGGATATTTCACGAATGGTTCGTGTTAAGACTGGTTGCCTAAAATGTGAGAATTGTCTCATACATGAAACTAGGTCAGACATGAGTAGAGTAATGACGCAAGAGGCCAGGTAAAGACAGTTGAGGAAACAGAATAAATAGGTATATAAGGTAAAGGAAGAACGAACGACAGAAGGAAGGAAAGAAAGATGGATGGATGGACGGATGGACGGATGGATGGATGGAAAGAAAGAGTAAAGACAGAACAAACCAGAATTCAGAATTTTTCTTTTCTTTTCTTTTCTTTTCTTTTGTTAATTTTCATACCCCACAGGGGTAAATTTGGGAAGGGTGTCTCACTCGTGTAAACAACACCGCGTGTGATGACCGACAGGATCTACTCGGTCTGATCGGAGACGTTGTGCTCGCGAGGCCCTTCAGGGGCCGACTGCTGGTTGATGTGCAGGGTTGTCAGAGGAGACGGCGGAAAAG
>JADBJO010017127.1:15000-20000 GCA_016801955.1 Conus betulinus | reverse complement strand
GGGGAGGTCATATAGGGGCTCGGGAGGATGTCATATAGATAATAAATCAAGTCATTCCAACAGAACTGTGTATGTGTGTGTGTGTGTGTGTGTGAGAGAGAGAGAGAGAGAGAGAGAGAGAGTGTCGCGCATAAGAATACAAGCATACAAGCATAACAACATAATGAAAAGATTGCAGGTAAAAGTAGGAAACGCACACGTGCGCGCGCGCGCACATACACATACATACACACACACACGCGCGCGCGCGCGCGCACGCAGGCGCGCGCGCGTACTCGTATACAGCATACTTATTAAACGGAATTTCATGTGCATTTCAAGTACAAAACACTTTCTAAATAGTCAGGGTCATACAAAAGGCAAAGAGGGTGTTGGTGGTTGGTGGTGGATTTTTATGGCGAAGTATGCAAGTATTGGCACATAAGATGGTTGAAATAATGGTGTTTGAAGGGTTGCTATGCATTGGTGTTGTTTGGTTGATTCAGGGAGCGAGTTCCATTGACAGGAACCTGAATATGTTAAACTGGATTTGAATAAATCAATTCTAGGAACAGGGACATGAAGTTTGGGTAGAGTCCTTGAGGAATTAATTGAGAATCTGTGAACTAATGTTGAGGGTGCCTTCCCAGACACAATCTTGTGCATTATGATCCCTTTGTTGTATTCTAATCTCAGACTTAAGGGGAGAACTTGAATCTTTATACAAGTCCGAGTCCAGAAGACTACTGCTTTTTAGGAGGACTAATTTGAGTGCTCGCTTGTGTAGGCTTAGCAATGGTTTGAGGGTGTTAGCGCTAGCAGAGAGTCCCATAGGGTAGATCCATAGTCTATGTATGATTGGATATGAGACTGGAAAAAAGAGCTTGCGTGAATGCAGGTCGAGGAAGCGTTTGATTCTGGAGAGTTTAAACTTCGAAAAATTTTGCTGCACAATGAGGTTATGTGAGTTTGCCAACTAATATTGTTATCAATTGTTATTCCTAGCACTTTGGAGGATGTAACCTGTTCAACTGGTACATTTTTAAGATGTACAGGAGGGAACTTAATAGTGAGATTTTGTCTTTTTTGCCTAGTTGTGATAAGCATGGATTTAGTTTTTTGAGGGTGAAGTGACATGTGATTTAATTCAGTCCATCTTACGAGGTCATTTGCACTTTCTTGTAAAGTTTGTGCAAGAACAGTAACATCAGAATGATTTGTGTGTATTGTTGTATCATCAGCAAAGAGTTCACAGGTGGATGTAATATAGAGAGGTAGATCATTGATGTAAATGGTGAACAGTAAGGGACCCAGGATAGAGCCTTGTGGGACGCCATAGGAAAGTGTTTGAAAATGAAGAGAAGAGAAATTTGTATTAATTTTCACACATTGTTGCCTATTTGTGAGATATGAGCCAAAAAGCGTAAGGGTTTTTTGTGGATAAGCCATACAATTTCAATTTTCTGAGAAGAAGGTTATGGTCTATCACATCAAATGCTTTTTGAAATCAATAAATAGGACACCACAATATCTGTTGTTGTTTAATGCTATTTAGCCAGTCATCAACGAGGTTGATTTGGGCTGTGTGTGGCATGAATGGTTGTGTCGGAACCCGGACTGTCTTGGATGAAGCAAGTGGTAAGTATTAAGGTGGTGTAATGTGTGTTTGTTTATGTGTTTTCCAAAGGTTTGGAAAGAGTGGAAGTGATTGAGATTGGTCTGTAGTTTGCAGGGTCTGAGTTGTCACCTGATTTGTAGATAGGTATGACTTTCGCTTTTTTTTTGAAACTATCGGGAAAATGATTTTTGTCGATGCATAAATTGAAGATGTATGTTAACGTATCTGTAATTGCTGGAGCTGCTAGTTTGAGGATTTTGCCATCTAGGCCATCCACCCCGCAGGCACCTGACTGTTTTAGGTGCGTTAGGTAGTGATAAACTTCAAAGACTGTTACTGGTGGAATATAAAGTTCAGACGTGATGTTTTTATCTTGGCAATATTGTTTCAGTTTTTGAAGGTCGTTTGATCTGGAAGAATCTGTCGTGACAATGTTACTGGCTATAGTGCAAAAGTGGGAGTTTCAGCTGTTCGACAGAGATGTCTTTAATTACAGTTGATTTTGAAGAAGATTTATTGTTTGTAAGTTCGTTAATAGCTCTCCCATACCAATTTTGGGTTCTGGTTTGATGATATTAGTTCTCGATAATATTTTTCGTTTTTTCTCTGCGCTTCTGTGAATTTATTGCATTTCTCAGTTTTTTTAGATTCCTCTTCATAGCCATGTTGTTTAAGCATATCTCTAAGTAACCTGCCTCCTGTAACTCTTTAGTGTACCATGCCGGCTTAGGATCATGTCGTACTCTAATCGTTTTTAGAGGGGCGTGTTTGTCATATATTTCTGTAAATGTTTTAATCCAAAATTCAACAGCAAGATCTGGATGAGTTATGTTGAAAACTGAAGAGAGATTTGAGTTAAGCAAGTCATGCAGAAAATCTTGGTTGTTAAAGTTTGTAAAGCAACGGTAGGTTATTGTCTTGTGTCCCGTTTTGGGAATTTTACTCCTTTTTTGGACCATGTGATACAAATGGGGTAATGATCACTACAGTTTAGAACAGGGACGCAGGCTTCTGCTACGTTAGTTTTATCTGAAATATAAATATGGTCGATAAGTGTCTTCGAGTTTGGTGTGACTCTTTGTTGGAGAATCGATGAGTTGATGCAAATTAAATAGGTTGAATGCTTGTGTCCATTGGTTTTGCATTTTCAGAAGATCTATGTTAAAGTCTCCAAGTAAAATGATTTCCTTGGATTCTAGCGAGACTGCATCCATCATTGTAGTAAATTTGTCGACCCAGTTTACCCTTTCAGATGGGTTCCTGTAACAGAATCCAACCAAAATGGGACGGTTTCTTTTCAGCTTAACTTCTATCCAGACACATTCTACATCTTTACTTTCTAGGTGTAGAAGTCGTTTGAAAGTAAGGGTTTCGCTGATGTAGATAAGAAGACCCGTCTCTTTCGGTTGTGTAGGATCTTTCCGGATTGTGTTATATCCTGGAATAGTTACATCATTGTCGCTAATGCGTGCAGCTAATCTGGATTCAGAGAGTCCTAAAATATGAAAGGGTTTTCCATGATTCCAATCAGTGTTGATATATCTGATGTCTTGTTAACTGCATGTTGGATATTAAGGTGACAGATTCGGAGTCCTTCTTTGCATGGCCATGCAGACTGGTTCTTGCTCATTTCTAGTTGTGTACTGATGTGATGATAATAAGAGACGGCGATTTTGCTCGTTGGGTGACGTTATGATGTGTATTATAAAGGAACAGAATAAAATCACATAAAAGAGCGAAAATGGGGCTGGTTTTATACACCGTAACAACTTTTAGGAAACCAGAAGGTATATGAGAAAAAAAAAAAAAAAAAAAAAATCTTTACAGTATCTGTCCGTAACTCCTCGGCCAGATGGTATACTTATGGATACACGTTTCTGAAATGAAAAATATACACTTCCTCACAAAGGAAGCAGTTTTAAAGCAAGATTACACTTAAGGGGATACAGAAAGAGGTGAAAAAAGGAAAATGAAACTTAAGACAAAATATCAAAGAACCAACAACTCAAAATGAAAACAAGTGGAAAAAAAAAAAAAAAAAAAAAAAACTCACTCACAAATACACAAGTGACGTAGCCGCACTTGTAGTTACGAGTTGGCAATGCACAATATTGCCTCGCTTGTAGTAAGCAGTAGTCTTTTTTTTTTATTGCAGAGTCTGCTGCTGTAGAGGCTTTGTTCAGTCTCTTTCTATATAAGGCACACAGTCTTGCGCTTTTACAAAGTCTTCTGTTGTATACTTTTTTTTTTCCACAGCACACAGTCTTGCGCTTTTCCAAAGTCTTCTGTTGTTTACTTTTTTTTTCCACAACACCACTGAAGCACTTCTTGATACGAGAGTAATATGTCGTATTAGTATGATGCAATACATATGGCAGGCACACGACACAGACTGCAGCAGGCCATACAAAGAAACAATCAAACAAACAAAAACACGTACACACACACACACACACACACACACACACACACACACACACACACACACACACACACACACAAACGCACGCGCGCGCGCGCGCAGACACACATACACACGCGTGTGTGCATCCACACACATGCATGTAGAAAACTATTAATGCGCTCACAACAATTAGATATGCGCAGACACACATAGCACATGGATTATGAAATAGCTTATTGCAGTACATATCTATGTGCTATGCATTGGATATTAACATTATGCAATGACATACAAATATAAGGATGCATACAGTGACATATCAATTCAATTCAATGAGGACATGGGGAGAGGAGCTGGTTGGTGTTGCTGTGACAGGAACTGAGCAGTCATTGTGTTCAGCAACTGAACAGCAAATGGATGTAGCAGGCTGGGGGGTTGTGCTGACTGCAGTGGGATGTGCGTGATGATGGTGGGGGGTCGGAAGTGTAATGTGTTGGGTGGTGGTAGGAGTGTTGTGTGTTCGGAAGTGTAAGGTGGGCATTGTCTGGAGTTGGTGGATTGTATGGGGTATTAGAGGGTGGTAGTTGTGCTGTGCTGGGAAATTTGGAATGTGGCCAAGCTGTGTTGTGAGGTTGCAGCTGAGATGTGTTTGGAGGTGGGGTGTGTTGGTTGCTGCTAGTGTGTGGTTTTGGACATGGAAGGGGTGATGTGCTGTGTGGGTAGAGGGTGCAAGTCACGTTTCTGTACTCTTTATATTGATGTTTGTCATTTCTATTCACTGGGGAAGAAAAGGAATACATGTGGGTAGGGGATTGTAGAAGGGGTTGCTTTGTAGGGCGTTGATGCCGACCTAGCATATTATACACACTGCGAGAGTTTGGATTTTTGGGAGTATTTGCTGGGAAATCAGTTTCGTAGTCATAGCTAGGGGGGACTGTTAGTGGTCACAGGGCCGTGTTGTGTTGCAAGACGGTCACTTCTTGCTCTTTGTGTGGTGGG
>JADBJO010017127.1:0-10000 GCA_016801955.1 Conus betulinus | reverse complement strand
CCCCGAAAATCAAGCCTGACTTCGGCACGTCACCTGAAATGCCGGTGGGTTAATCTCCGTTCAGTCTCTAGACTCCACTTCTGCTGGAGGCAGTTAGGTTCCTTGCTGTCGAAGCCGATTATGCCTCCTTATTTTCTGTTTTGTTTCGATTGGGCTTTCCATTCTTCTCCTGCCAACCCTTTCCCAGCCCCCCACCACCACCACCCACCCCCCCCCCCCCCCTCGCCGCAGCCCCTATTCTTTCTTCTTCTATCCCCTACAATCCTCACACACCTGCCCCCTACCCCCCCTCCCCCCCCCCCCCCCCCCCCCCCCCCCCACGCCCGCCTCCCCTCCATACCCTCTACCCCCTAGCCCCGCCCACCTCCGCCTCATCCTCTTAATTTAACTCACACCCTTTCTCCGGACCCACCTCGCATTCCACCTTTCGTTCGATTTTTGTTGATCCCGCCTACACCACAAGACACACACACACACACACACACACACACACACACACTCACACACACACACACACACACACACACACACACACACACACTCACGCGCGCACACACACACACACACACACACACACACACACACACACACATACACGCGCGCACGCAGGCACATACGCACGCAGGCACGCACGCAGAAATGCGTGCGCGTGCACGCGCCCCCCCCCCCCCCCCCCACACACACACACACACACACACACACACTCACTCACACTCACATCACCCTAACACTAACACGCACGCGTACTCGAACAGAAAAAGTTCCACATGAATGTCAAAGAGAGTTCGTGGGACGGAGGTTTGGCACGTATGCGTATAGGGGAGGAGCACTGGGCGTATACGCTAGCATGTGTGTGCGTGCGTGCGTGCGTGCACGCGTGCAAACGCGCGCGCTCTCTCTCATATGGGTGGTGTTGTGCGGATGCGCCGCGACTGGGCCGGTCAGTAAGTGTGTGTGTGTGTGTGTGTGTGTGTGTGTGTGTGTGTGTGTGTGTGTGTGTGTGTGTGTGTGTGTGTTTGTCAGTCGGTCGGTCGGTCGGTCGACCGGTCTGTTGTTTGATCAATAGTTTGAGTAGTAACAAAATAGATAGGCAGGCTTGCAGGCATACAAGTAAACAGATATGAGAAAACAGACCAACATGCTGACGGGACAAAAGCACAAACAGATGAATAGACAGACAGACAGACAGCTACGTAGAAAGACATCTAGTCATATAGAGAAATAGACAGAAAAAAGACATATAATTGAGAGAAAGAGAGAGAGAGAGAGAGAGAGAGAGAGAGAGAGAGAGATGGATAAAGGGAGAGACAGACAGAAGTGCGCACAGTTTGGCTGACAGGTATATAGGCACAGAAATATAGGGAAAAAAACAGGTAAGCAGAATAATAGTGTATATACAGACATACAGGCGTACAGATACATACATACATACATACATACATATCAATTACTTTAATGCATCAACTTGTCAAATCAACAACAATGCACAGTAGTCCAGATTGCAGGCGCATCAATAAACGTTATCTTTCACATTCTCTCTCTCTCTCTCTCTCTCTCTCTCTCTCTCTCTCTCTCTCTCTCTCTCTCTCCTCCCTCCCCCCACCCCCCCCCCCCCCTTCCACCCCACCCCCTCTTTCTCTCTCTGTCCCCACGTCCTTTCTCTCTCTCGGCTGGCTCCAGATCTTTGTCTGTCAGTGCTTTAGTCAGCTGATACTATTTAAGGCACAGTTTGAAAGTCAACATCTGTCAGTTTCAATGCTGGTTCATGAGGTGATTCCGCCTTGACCAAACACGCCTAGACCCAATCATGACAGACAAGCTCAAGTATTTTGCGAGTTGTTTACATTTTGTTATGGGCAGTCCTAACATTGAAAGTCCTGAAACCACTCTTTTATGAACTATGCCTAGTGAACCTATTACAAGAACAACCACTTTCGTGCTAAATCCGGCATCACTAAGAGCATAGCAAAGAGGCATGTACTTTTGAAATTTGCCCTCATAGCATGTTTGTATGAATGCGTCAAATGGGTTTGAAATCTCGATGACGAATGCCACCGAGTTTCGATGGTCGATGAAGCATAGATCAGGTTTCAGCCTTGGCAGATCTTCAACACCGTTTATAGAGACAGGCCTATTTTGAAAAACATCCACAAAATCCGTCGCAATGCATTTCTGTAGCTCCTTTCTGATGATCTCAACGCATCTGTCGTGTCTTTGTGTGTAGAGGCCCCTCAGTTGACGACATCCATTCAAGGCATGGGAATTTGTGTCAGAACGAAACCCGCACAAAGCACACTCTCTCCGGTAAGTATCAGGATAGTAGATGTTGTTCACTGCATTGGTCTCCAGCAGCTGTAGACGCCCCTTGCTGATGAACCTGGTTATTTGGTCATTGACGTTGGTGTTGGTGAGGTGTCCTATGGAGTGGGTCATTGCCGCATCCGGAATTGCAACCCGGATGATTCTCCCTTGTTGTTGCAGCTGCTGAAAATGGTGCGTATCCTTGTCCATTTGCATTCTTTTGATTGCGCTGTACAATTGTTTAGAATTACTGTAGCGCATTTGAACTACTCCATCCTCAGAAGCTGGGAGTACTACTCCGAAACTGTCGCTGTTTTCATCGAATTCCAGCCTTAGATCCAGTCGCACACACAGCTCATGGAGCTCAACGAAGGAAGACCGTGACCAGTTGACCTTACTGCCTTTCCTTAACTTCCCTTCGGAGTCTGTGGCATATCCTCCAAAATTGCTGTCGTCTGGATCTGCGTGAGGCACTTTTCTCTTTTCCATGTGGAGATGGAAACTGTTGCGCGCTACCATTCTGACATGTTGGTCATCACTGTTGAGAACAGAGATCAGGAATGAGATGCGTTTTGGCATAGTACATGGTACTTGGTTTTCAACAGACCAAGGCCGCCTTGTTTTTCGGGGAAGGAACATGTGCGCTCGATTGGTAGAAGAATTTAGCTTGAGATGAATGCGAACAAAATCAACTATCTTATCTTCCAGAGTCTTCAGAAGTTTTTCTGTGAATTTTGAATTGCTGTAATAAAAGTTCAATTTTGAGGAAGCCATGACGTTTTACAGCATCAATTTTCTTGCACAATGGTAAAGGTGAGAGCGAAATTTTTTCTACCGTTCTTTCGAATTCCTCGCTCACCTGTGCTAGTTGCTCTTTCTCAGAAGTTCCAGCCAGATTTGTTTGAAATCCAAGATACTGGTACGGCTCATCTTTTCCATACATCGGTGTATCTTCCCCTTGCAGCGTCACGTGGACGTTCTCAGTCACATCTGTAGAGGCCCAGTTGTTCCCTGTGCGTTGTCCATGAACGGTGGCACACTTTCTGTGTTTCACTTCCATTCCGGTGTAATGCAGGAAGGTTCCGTCTTATCTATCATTTCTTGTAAGCTCTCCTCATAGCGAGCACTGGCACATACATCATCCATGTATGCCTGACATGGAGAAGGCATTGAAGCTGGTGTGAACGGCTGCTCCATCCACCGAATCCACGGGTCCAACGCCTGAATGAAGACAACAGCTGACCATGGGCAGCCTTGCACAATGCCACGATGCCTGGTAATCCTGGGCGTGGACGTGTCTCCCCGTCTGCACCTGGAATGTAGAGTTGGTGTAGATATCCGCCGTCACGTCGATGATGTGCTGGGGGTAGCCGGCGCTCTGCATCGCATCCAACATCACTCTGTGATCAATGCTCCCATAGGCGTCCTTGATGTCAACGAAAGTAGTGTAGAACTGACTTGATACATGCTTGAAGTTCTCAATTGCGGCTTTCAAGCAGAATACGTGTTCTTGAAGGCCGTTTCTTGGGACAGACCCCTTCTGTTTTGATGACAGCCTTCCGGTCGAAAACAATCCACGGTAAAAGTCTCCTTTGCACTAACTTCATGTAGATCTTGTACAAAAGACGTCAACAAGGAAATAGGTCTCCAATCACCAGGCTGCATCACATTCCCTTCTTTTTTGGGAAGTAAAGTGATCGTGACATGTTTCCAATCAGTGGGAATTCTTTTGTTTCTCCAGCAAATGTTGAATATTGCCGTCAAAGGTAATGACAGACGTTGCAGATGTTTTTTTCAGGAAAGAATATTCAACTCCATCATATCCAGGCGCTGTGTTATTCTTCAGCGATTTCACCACAGATATCACTTCGTCCTCGGTGAACGGGTCCAACTGCAGTTCTTCTTCAGGAGGGAAGAGGAGCGATGTTGACAGGCCAGGGCGGGGGGGGGGGAGGGGATATTCCAATACCTTTTCACTCTTCTGCTGGAAAAAACGCCGTCAACACGTTCACTTCAATGGGACAAGTGGGTCGTGCTTCTGATCTGCTGTCGTTCTTGATGATCTCAATGGCACGTTTCTGATTATCTAACCAAAGCTGCGTTAGTTCATGCTTTTCCACGCTCCGCGCACTATGTTGATCCTGTCTTTCACGCATATGTCTTAAGTGTTTCCTAAGACTTGGGAAGATGATGTGATCAATGTAGTGAAGAGCTTTTTCGATTTTCTGCCGCAGCTCATCTTTCTCCGATCCATACTGAATTTGTGTTCGGCGATTTGAATGGGAAACTTGTTAACAGCTCTCCAGATAAATCTCAGAACGCGAAGTTCTAAATCTGGAGCTTGTGACGCCTCTTCGTTTGGCGTCATAGTATGGTTGACGTCACGCTGCGCTTCCAGAAAGCGGAGGACGTTCTGAACTTTGCCTAGGAGACGAAGCCACGGTCGAAAATCCCCGTGAGCAAACTTGACGGCATCTGCATGCTTCGTTCGGATAGACTCACGAAACAGCCGCTCGGTTCGTTCGAAGTCTGCCCACTGGGCGTCGTGGACTACTCCTTCAAAGGGCGCCCATATCTCCAGGTTGGCAAAGTCCAGTGGCACTGTGTGTTGACCCGTTGGCAGGGGCTGCTCATGGTCGTTGACTGGGTCTACCACACGCCGAATCACTCCACTCCGAAGCGCAGCTCTGACTGAAGCTTTCGCTTCAGCAATTAATGGCCAGGCGCCTTGCATTGCTGGACTGACTGTGTTTATCGAGGACAGTGACCACGGATGGACGGCAGACAGCAAATTCAAGCAGAGCGACGTGAAGGCACGGCCGCTCCGGTCGCCATTGTCTGACGTCACATACATACATACATACATACATAGACTGACTTGCAGACTTACAGATAGATAGATGGAGAGGTAGGTAGGTTGGTAGGTAGGTAGATGTTTTTTGCACATGTTTTTCCTTGTTTATTCGTTCGTTCGTCTCTTACTTTGTGCTCTACTTCTCTGTAGATTATTTGTGTTTGCTGTTGTTGGTTGGTTCACATGGGTTACACCCCACTTTGCTGTGGATTGTTTTGTGTTTTTCTTGTTGTTGGTTGGTTGGTTCACATAGTTTACACCCCACTTTGCTAGGCTCATCAAACGGCATTCTTGTCATGATGGACATTGACTGTGTTGGCGACCTACAAGATGTGAAATCGAAAAGTAGCGTAGAATGAGGGAAGGGCAAACGCTGATCCCAAAGTGTTGCGAGTGTTCGCTGGTTTGTAATACCAATTTTTCTTTTTTTAATCTATTTATAAATCATTTTTTACCTAGGAGAAGGAGAAGAACAAGAACAAGGCGGAGGAGGACAAAGAGAGAAAGAAAAACGGGAGGGGGGGGGGGGGGGGGGGGGGGGGATTTCAGCAGGGAGGGAACTTCAACGACACACGCCGATTTATTTTACCTGGTTGCGTCCCTTTCCTAATGTTTCGCGCTTTCTCGTTGTGAAATGGTAGAAAGGAGTGTTCTATCCATCAATACAGCCTATATGTTTGACATACGTCTCGAGGATTCCCCCTCTTGAGGTGGAATAACGCCAGAGAAATGGGAGGTAGTGACTATCTCCCATTTCTCCGAGCAGCACCGGGAAGGGCGGGATGGCAGTGTGCTAGCTGAATCGATTGTGGGCTTATCCTGGAAGGCTGGAGTGCGTATTCTTTGAAACAAACCAGGAGATACAGGCCTACAGACGTTCGATCCATCACGGTGTCCACGCGTTTTCAAATAAACAGTTTAGTTTGCTAATGTGTCATGTGAACGGTGTGTTAAAGGCGATCATGTGTCATGTGGAAACGGTACGTTGAAGGCGGTCATGTGTCATGTGAAAGTTCTGTTAAAGGCGATCAGGTGTCATGTGCACTGTACGTTAAAGGCGATCATGTGTCATGTGAACGGTCTGTTAAAGGCGATCATGTGTCATCTGAACGGTACGTTAAAGGCGATCATGTGTCGTGTGAACGGTCTGTTAAAGGCGATCATGTGTCATGTGAACGGTACGTTAAAGGCGATCATGTGTCGTGTGAACGGTACGTTAAAGGCGATCATGTGTCATGTGAACGGTTCGTTAAAGGCGATCATGTGTCATGCGAACGGTATGTTAAAGGCGATCATGTGTCATGTGAACGGTATGTTAAAGGCGATCATGTGTCATGTGAACGGTACGTTAAAGGCGATCATGTGTCATGTGAACGGTACGTTAAAGGTGATCATGTGTCATGTGAACGGTACGTTAAAGGCGATCATGTGTCATGTGAACGGTACGTTAAAGGCGATCATGTGTCATGTGAACGGTACGTTAAAGGTGATCATGTGTCATGTGAACGGTACGTTAAAGGTGATCATGTGTCATGTGAACGGTACGTTAAAGGCGATCATGTGTCATGTGAACGGTACGTTAAAGGCGATCATGTGTCATGTGAACAGTATGTTAAAGGCGATGGTGACTGGACTGACAGCAGCAAAGGGCTGTAAGTGAATACACTTGAGTAATATCGTTGCTGCTGTCGTCGTCATCGTCGTCGGTGGGTGGTGGTGGTGGTGGTGGTGGTGGTGGTGGTGGTGGTGGGGGGGGTGTGCGTGCGTGCGTGCGTGCGTGCGTTTCTTTTTTTTTATTTAATTACCAGCATCATGTGAGCAACGCGATTTTGTTTCAGCTTCTTGTTGGTGTTGTTGTTGTTGTTCTTGCATATTGTTATATTGCTGTCTTGTTTTGTGTATTTCTTTACAAACTGGTCCCTTATTCACGCACTTCGCAAACTTCGCCCGATATCTTTTTGCCCACAGTACCTTCTGCCACACTGTCGAATGCCTCTTGATACCAAGGTATTGCCTCTTGATGTGCCCAATGTGCTGTGAATCTATGCCAAGGTATTGCCTCTTGATGTGCCCAATGTGCTGTGAATCTATGCCAATGTAATGCCTCTTGATGTGCCCAATGTGTGTGAATCTATGCCAAGGTAATGCCTCTTGAGGTGCCCAATGTGCTGTGAATCTATGCCAAGGTATTGTCTCTTGAGGTGCCCAATGTGCTGTGAATCTATGCCAAGGTATTGTCTCTTGATGTGCCCAATGTGCTGTGTCGTCATGCCAAGGTTAGAGAAGATCAGATGAAGACGGAGGATTAGTTCGACCAACAATAAGGACAGACTTACTGGATACAAATCCACATACACACGCAGAGACAAACAGACAAAACGCGCTTTATATGTTTGCTGGACGCCAGCGTCAAGATGTGTTTTTGACTCGCTTTGAATGCCAACATCGCTTCGCTTTGTCCTATATTCGCATTAAAGATGCGATTAATGCGACTTTCTAGCACAGTGATAATTATTGCTTTCGATGTATCAACTACACTAGTGAGTCACCCTGCCAAAGTTGGAGAAGACAGACGAAAACTGTGGGGTTGTATATAGTCAACAAGAAAGGCAGACTGCTCTTCACACACACACACACACACACGCACGCACTCTCTCTCTCTGCCTCGACGTAGGCTATGGCGACCCCATTGACTTAATAATAATAATAATAATAATGAATACTTATATAGCGCCTATTCTCGGCTAGAGACCAAGCTCTAAGCGCTTTACAAGCGACACTCGTTTACACAACGGGCTGCCTACCTGGGTAGTGCCGACTCAAGAGCTGCCAGCTGGCGCTTCATTCAGTCGTTTCCCGCGTTCAGTCAGTATCGGTCAGTATCGTTCACTCATTTTCCTTACTCATTTTCCTTACTTTCTTCATTCTTTCCGTTTCTCACTCAGGGTGCATGTGTAACGTGTCATCCATACCAACGGCCAAACTGGCCTACTCTTCCGAATGTTGGTGATGGGATTTTACGTGTGTGCAAGACGTTATGCGTGCGTTCACACACGGAACCTCGGTTTATAGTCTCATTCGAAGGACTATATGGGAAATGGAGTCAGAACCAATGTTAACTCCGAGGGAAAAATCCCCCTGTACCAAAAACGCCCCGGCGGAGGTTCGAACCCGCAACCCCAGGATCACCAAGATTACGAGTCAGGCGCTCTACCGACTGAGCTATTCCGGCTCCCATTGACTTAATAATAATAATAATAATAATAATAATAATAAATAATAATGAATACTTATATAGCGCCTATTCTCGGCTAGAGACCAAGCTCTATATGGATTTTCTTCCCTGCGCTTCCTTAATCTTGTGAATAAATTATTGTATCCGCTCTTTTTCTGACGCATTTCCGATTATTTTGTAAGCTTTTTTTTTCCAAATCAGTCAAGTTTAAACATTCTACACTAGTAATTGTCTTTTGTTTTCAAAAGGAAACCCGGCAGGGATGGTGTGTAAGCTGGGGCGCCCAGATTAATCATGTTCTGAAAAGCGCATATTCTTTTTTCCTCATTAAAGAAATATAGACTGGCATTCAAAAAACACGGCACACATCTAGAGTTGTCCCTGCCTCTATCTGTCTCTCTCTCTCTCTCTCTCTCTCTCTCTCTCTCTCTCTCTCATGGACACACACACACACACACATATGCACACGCACATACACGTGTGCACGCGCGCGCGCGCGCGCACACACACACACACACACACACACATGCAAACACACACACACACGCGCGCGGGAGCACACACACACACAACACACACAACACACACACACACACACACACATACAGTTCTGCATGAATCAGTTGTTAATATTCAGTTTGAACAATCAATTTTCACGTAGTGCCCGGAGATACTATTATACGCAGCAAATAGCGTACCAAAACTCAACAACAGTTGCCATTGGCTTTCAGCCAGAATTGAGCCGGTAAATGAATGCCACCGTATGATCACAGCCTTCTGCTGCGATGTCGTTGCACTGGCGTCTTTGTATTCACCAGCGCGACCTGCCTGCTATTTATAGCCACCAACCATGCAGTACGTATATGTTGGCGTGTGTGTTGCATTTTTCAGTGAGCAGTCGTCTGGATGTAACCTTTGGCTTCTTTAAATGGTAAGTGTTGAATTGTAAGTTCCTCTGACTCTCATTCTGTGTAAGTGTGTACATGTACACATACGGCTCGTTCATTTCGTAGTTCGTTCGTGCAGGTAAAGAGGAAGAAAACACAGTTCGTGGTAAAGACACGCGCCGTGTCGACGCGGCTTGACAGGGTGGAAATGTTGCTCAGATTCATACTTTGCTTGCCGTGTTACGCGCAGAGATAGGCCTGTGGGAGGCAGGACTAGCGCTCTCCACTTCTGTGATCACGCGGCGTTCAGTCGACCCAAAGAGGGCTAGCGTTTGTCGCAATGTGTGTCTGTTGTGTGTGTGTGTGTGTCTGTCTGTCTCTGTCCGTCTGTGTGTGTGGGGCGCGCGCGCGCGCTCGCGTGCATGCGTGCATGCGTGTGTGTGTGTGCGCGCGGTTTCTGTAGTGTGTGATCATACGTAAAAACCAAAAGTAGTTCACCAGGGTTTATACTTTATTTGCCGTATGCAGCTCTTGTTTTGCCAAGTTAAAGTGTTCATTCGGTACAGCGCCGATTGTAATACGGACTTTGCCGTCGGCATGGCTATAAACAATACGTTATGGTGTGCTGTGCACGAATGCCTCCAACCGTCATTGAAGGTGTCTCAGCGGCGACGTCGCGCGCTGTCGTGTAGCTGTCCTCAAATGCCTGCTGTACGCGATAAC
>JADBJO010017126.1:15000-38555 GCA_016801955.1 Conus betulinus | reverse complement strand
CAAGGCTTTTTTAAAACCATTTAGTTTTCTCTCTCATCAGTATAATTCCAACTAAATCCTGTAATCTAATAGCATGAACTGGTAGAGGTTTATTGTGTCAAGGGCACGACCTCATTTCTCTCCTTGCGCTTCATCAGCATGCCCTCAAGTGAATCAGCTACCATTCACTGTCGCACGATCAAACCAAGGTAACAGCCCGAAAAAGTCCTACCCTACAAGAGTTTTGAACTCTCGACCCCTCCAGACCATACCAGAACGCTCTTACAGCGGGTTCCAGTATGACTTATCTCAGCCAATTTCAGAGCTGTTCGAAGGTTCATTTATTCACTGATTGATTCATTGGTGCATCTTGCTTTTGCCCCCACTTCGATCAACATCAAACGAAACGGAACGAAAGAAGAAGAAGAAGAAAAGAAGAATCGATGCTTTTGTTTCTGACTGTCCCAATCGGATGACATCCAGCTCACATAACATCTTGCACACACACATGTAAAATCCCATCACCAACTTTCGGAAGAGAAGGCCAGTTTGGCCGTTGGTGTGGATGACTCGTTACACACAGCATACACCTGCGTGAGAAATGGAAAAGAATGAAGGAAGTAAGAAAACTGAGTGAACGACACTGACTGGATGACACGGGGAAACGACTGAATGAAGCGCCGGCAGGCAGCGCTTCAGTCGGCACTACCCAGGTAGGCAGCCCGTTGTGTACACGAGAGTGTGGATGGTCAGCGCCTAGATTCTTCAGCAAGGCACTTCAAAATGCTTCATCATCATCATCATCGTCATCATCATGATCATCATCATCATCATCATCATCATCATCATCATCATCATTTATTTATTTATTATTACTAACGAAAGAGAGAGAGGAGACTGCAGCCTCCCGCAGAATGCGGGGAAGGGCAGGAGAGACTCACTGCACTGGTTCTGACTGTCACACACGCTGCCGTCCACGCAATCCTCGTCAGTCTTGCAGGACACACGGTGCCTAAAGTCATTCCTGTGGAGACAAAACAAACAAAATGCCGTTGGTATACACCAAAACGATGTGGCCTTACCATGTTGAAACGTCAACCCTGATGTGGTACACCGTGACAACAACACCAGCATGATGTGGCATACTCCCCCCCCCCCCCCCCCCCACCCCCCCTCCCGAACAAATGCTTTTATTTTTTTAAAATTAAACAACATAAAACAGAGGATATAAACCCGAAACAGATGCATATTCGAATAAGGGTACTGAAACGATAGAACATAAAACCATGAACAATGAACCACAATTGTTTGTGCATTAGATCACAAACCCTTTATGAGCAAAAATAATAACAACTCAAGACATATAAAGGAACTTTGAAAATGACAACAACGAATCCATCCAGAAGTGAACAAAGAAAAAAAAAAAGCATCAGGGAATCACCATTCGAAGGAAAATGGTCTAGAAATGAAATGCTGTGAGGAAAGCGAGACAGGCGAGTTATCAACAGAGATTACTTCAGCTTCAAAAGGAACCTCACGTTATTACGGCTTGTCAAATCAAGACACAACAGAACCGCTTTTTACAGGAAATGGCATGGAAGACTGCAGAAGAAGAAATTGGAGAGGAAAACTTTCCACAAAGCTCGGCAAAAAAATAACAGACATAACTAAGACGATTTCAAACGAGAATTATTAACAGAATACCGGCAGCCAATATTATTTTATCAAAGATGGGGATTAGAAACTCAGAAAAAAATGTTGTTTTGTGTACAAGAGGAAAAGAAAACATTTCACATACATTCGGGCACTATCCTCATGTGCGAAGCTTCTGGTAAGAGTTTAAAATGTGGTAAACAGAAAATGTGAAATCAAAAATGTACTGCTTCATGAAAATGTTGTCCCTTTTGGTTGTAATTGCAGCTATAGATCTGATGGAACGTTGTCCTAATCCTGCTATTCGCCAAAAAGTTTTCGTTTTTGAATACAAGTATGAAAGAACCTACTATCAATTCTAGTCTTTATTGTGTTTTGAAAGCTAAAATATGAAATAGAAAAGTATGCTGCTCGTCTTAACATTAGTTCGGGAGAAAAAAAAAAAATATATATGTTTATACAGAGAGACAGAGAGAGAGAGAGAGAGAGAGAGAGAGAGAAGAGAGAGACAGAGAGAGAGATTGGGTGGTAAGAGAGTGTGAGTGTGTGTGTGTGTGTGTGTGTGTGTGTGTGTGTGTGTGTGTGCGTGCGTGCGTGTGTGTGCGTCTGTGTGTGTGTGTGTGTGTGTGTGTGTGTGTGTGTGTGTGTGTGTGTGTGTGTGTGTGTGTGTGTGTGTACGCATGAGTGCGTGAGTGCTTGTGCGTGTGTGTGTGTGCGTGTGTGTGTGTGTGTGTGTGTGTGTGTGTGTGTGTGTGTGTGTGTGTGTGTGTGTGTGTGTGTGTGTGTGTGTGTGTGTGTGTGTGTGTGTGTGTGTGTGTGTGTGTGTGTGTGTGTGTGTGTGTGTGTGTGTGTGTGTTTTCACGCCTATATCTGTACTTCTGATCATATTTTGTATGCGTGCGCGTATACGGCCGGAGGGGAGGAAAGAGGAGCACGTGACTGTGTGAGTGTCCCGTCGTTTTAGCACGACCTGGTCTCTCTGGAACTTACGGCATGTCTTGGCTGAAGACCCTTGCTGTATACCGCACTCGGTGCCAGCCTGACAATTTGAAGTTTTGCTGCATGGCTTCCCACCTTCTACCTCTACACACACACACACACACACACACACACACACACACCACACCACACCACACCACAAACACACACCACACCACACCACACACACACACACACCACACACACACACACACACACACACACACACACACACCACACCACACACACACACCACCACCACCACCACACACACACACCACACCACCACCACCACCACACCACACCACACACACACACACAGACACACACCCCACCACCACCACCACCACACCACACACACACACACACCACACCACGTCACACACACATACATACCACACACACAGACACACACACCACACCACCACCCACACCACACAGACACAGACACACACACACCACCAACACCACCATCATCACCACCACACACCACACACACACCACCACCACACCACACCACACCACACACCACAACACCACGCGCGCGACACACACACACACACACACACACACACACACACACACACACACACACACACACACACACACACACACACACACACACACCACCACCACCACCACACACACCACACCCACACACCGCACCACGCCACGTATACACACACACACACACACACACACACACACACACACACACACACACACACACACGTACATACACACACACCACCACCACCACCAACACCACCACCACACCACACCACACACACACACACACACACACCACCCACCCACACCACGCCACGTACACACACACACACACACACACACACACACACACACACACACACACACACACACACACACACACACACACACACACACACACATACCCACACCACACACATACCACACCACACCACACCACCACACACACACACACACACAAACACACACACAAGGTGCACGCGCACACGCACACACAGAGATGAATAAGCGCAAAGGGGTATATATATATATACACATGCACTCTCATTCTTTTTGAAATTTCATTTTAATCGGGATGCATTCATATACAGAACTACGAACAAGATCAGACTTTACCAAAACGCCCAGTTTCCAAGGGGGAGAGAGAGAGAGAGAGAGAGAGAGAGAGAGAGAGAGAGAGAGAGAGAGAGAGAGAGATGTAACTCACTGCAGACTAGATCATTCTCACAGAGGTTCCAGAACGACAGGGTTTCTCATCGACATCACTGTCAAAAGTACAGTTGTATCCTGCATCAACCCCTGTACAGATAAAAGCAAAACAAACCACTGTGAAGAGGGGACGAACAGACACAAGAGTCCATGAGCAAGCGTAAATCCTGTAGAGAGACAGGCTCTGTTAAGGGGAAGACTGTCTTCATCATTCAAATGTTTCAAGAGATCTGAAGCTTGAGGAGCTCTTTGCGGGGGAGGGGGGAGGGGGGGAGGGGGGGGGGGGGGGGGGGTCTGTGCGTTACTTTTTTTTCTAATTTCCAGACTAATAGCCCAGAACGCACACCACCCACAGAGGTTGAAGGTAGACGGTGCTGACTGAATCCCACAACCTGGCTAGTTAAAACTGTGGTGACAAAAGTTCAGATTCAGTGACGTCAAAATGACGTCAACATGTGCGTGTTTGACCATAATACGCCACACCAATATTTCAAATCCGTGAGACCATGGTGTGCGTGGTTTGCGGCCAGATGATTGAAAAACCGAATAAAAATGATTAACCGGCGACTTTGGCGGTGTAAGGGTTAATTTGTAAAGCGAGCACTGTGTTTGGCATCAGAACCACACCCTGCTGCAACATCTCCCACCGAGATCCGTCCTCAGAGTGACAAGACAGTATTCCTGGCCCATGTCCACAGACGTGTCTCTGGTCAGTGTGACTGTCACATGTAGAGATGGATCGTGCGAGTACAATTCTATGGTCGGATTCTCTTTAAAGATAGATGAAATGTCCGTATGCATTTGTGTGTGTGTGTGTGTGTGTGTGTGTGTGTGTGTGTGTGTGTGTGTGTGTGTGTGTGTGTGATAGATAGAGAGAGAGAGAGAGAGAGAGAGAGAGAGAGAGAGAGAGAGAGACGTAAAGTTTATTCACGTGTAGGCCATTGCCTCTTATGGAGTGCATCTAAAAAAAAAAAAACGTAATCAGATCTGACAAAACCACAAAATTATATGATTATCTATACATCTTCAAAATGCATTCAAGACACGGTAACATAACGCAGTTCAAACGTTTTTTATACAAATATATCGAGTTTCTCATTGTTCGTTCACGCTTAGATCACATGAGCAGTGTCAATCTAAACTGACTAGGATTTCCCCCAAAATTTAGACGGTATATACTGTGCTCTTACATCTTTCAAAACAGAACAACATGAAACAAAATGTGATTCATCTTCGTTTTCATTTTGACAAAGCGGGCATTCTTAATCAGAATTACTGTGTGAGAAGAAATGCCAGATATAAGAGAGAGAGAGAGAGAGAGAGAGAGAGAGAGAGAGAGAGAGAGAGAGAGAGAGAGAGAGAGAGAGAGACAGAGAGACAAAGAGAGACAGAGAGAAATAAAGACAGAGAGAGTGAGAGACAGAGATATATATAAAGAGAGTATGTATGTGTGTGTGTGCGTGACAGAGAGAAAGAAAGACAGAGAGAGAGAGAGACAGACAGAGAGAGAGTATGTGCGTGCGTGCGTGCGTGCATACGTGCGTGCGTGCGTGCGTGCGTGCGTGCGTGTGTGTGTGTGTGTGTGCATGCATGCAGACAGAGGGGTGTTTCCAGGGTGAAGGGCAGGCCACTCACTGCACGTGTCGTTGTCAGCAGCGCTGCAGATCCCCACCAAACACTGCTGCCTGGCTGCACTACAGTCTTTCCCCCAGCTCGATCTCTGAAAACGCACGTCCATCCGATGTGGCTTATAGCCCAGCCGACCGCAAAGGGCTATATCTGGGCTGTCACCTCGTTAAAGTCACCCGAGCAGTTACATCCGGTCATTCTACCTACCCAGGATGGACGAGCCATTGATTGCCTTGATCTATAGCGTGACGCCTGAGAGACATTCTAAGCCCCCCCTCCACCCCCCCCCCCCCTTCCCCGAGCGAGCGGTACATCCGTTCATTACCTACCCGGATACATTGACATGCTAGTCCCCTCTCCTGCTCCCCCCCCCCCCCCCCCCTCACATTGCTACGCCCCCCCCCTTCACCCCATCCCTGAGCAGTGGGTCAGAAATGAAAACCAGACCTCGATAATGTCCAGTGCCTGGCGTTCTCTGACTGTGTCAAAGACGTGCCACGCTACACAGTTATTCAATTCACACTCAGGCAAAAGCTATATAAACTAAAGATATCAACTTCCAAAAAAAACTCCCCTCCCTGGCATCCTCTAGTGAGTCAAGGTGTTGCTGGGCCTCTCGGCCTTCGGGCCTGGCCACAGTGATCATGGTGTTAAGGTATGTGAGTTCTGTGTTTTTGTGTATCTATTTTTATTAGTCTAGACAGAGAAGGTCTTAGTTGAAAGTCAGAGTTCCTGAGAATGTCTGTTATAACTTGTAGTCAAAATAAATACATGTGTAAATTCTAAGGGCCTGTTTATTGAAAGGATGTTATATTATATTCTGCCTCAACCTATCTTCGGTTTGGTATGTTTCTGAACATGAACCTACACTTGCTCACTTTCTGCCTCGAATCTCTGACTGAATGCTTCTCTCTCTCTCTCTCTCTCTCTCTCTCTCTCTCTCTCTCTCTCTCTCTCTCTCTCTCTCTCTCGATAACGGTACATAGGAATCTTAGTCATTAGTCAGTTGCAGTGTCGATATATTAACATCCCACAATTACTTTAGTAGATCCCCAACATCCCCAAATCTTCTAGTAACATCCGCTAATACATCAGAGCTCAATTCCTTTTTGTATAATAGTTCTACGACCCACACGCACAACATCCGTTCGTGCGATAGTTGGTGGAGATGCGAGTCGATCCTCCTCACCTCACTCTGCAGCCAAGCGTGTTGCCTCTACCTATACTCTCCCTTGGTATCTGAGCTCATCAGGCCGTACAATGTATCAGAACCTACTCTGTTTAATAGGTGCATCGGCATGGATGAATAATTGTCATGGATGAATAATAATCTCTAAAAACTGGTGGTGAAAAAAAAAAAAGGAAAAAGAAAGAAAGAAAAGAATTCCTCTAGAGCGGTATCATAGCAGAATTCACAAATGGGCCCACAAGTCAGGCTTTTCAGTTACACATCGCCGGTGATTCCCTTACCACGCAGTGGGCCGCACGCCTGCGAATATGTTGTACCGTTAACTCCTCCTCCTCAACGTGCGGGCACTAGGCCCTTAACCGGCGAAAGGTCCAGCGGGGTTGTTTCGGTTCACTGACCCTGCTCGCGTTCTGCCAGTTAAGGCGATCTCGGTCCTCTAGGGCTGTGGGCCTGGTGTGTGTAGTACGGACAGGATGGACGTTGTTTTCATTTGAATTAGGTTACCTAACTGCCCAGTTTGTTACCGAGTCTGTCATGCACTCCTGCTCTCATAACTGTTTGAAAGTAAGTGATAATCACTGTTACAACTGTTCATCTAAAAATGCTGTAACAATCACTTGCAACGCTTTACGTGATGCCACTTGTTCGTTTTCCTTCCTCACTTTCATTACATGTCACTCAGTTTATGGCGCTTCACTATCGTAAAACCGAAGTGTTTGTCCCGTTCTCCTTTGCTAGGCATGTTTACAGTAGTGCACTTACTATGTCCGCCACTTTCTTGCTCAGAGTACAGTATATCATTTTTTTTTTCCTACTTGTTTGTGCCTCTCATGAGTGTCAATTTTGCATAAATGCTTTGTGTTTAATCCTGTGAAATAAGCTGAGCCTGATGTGTACAATCCAAGTAGTACTTTATTCATGCAGTGATACGTGTAGTTGAGGGACATCTGTTGAAAAAAAAAACAACAAAAAAAAAGTCTCTCCTGTTAAACTTTGTTACATTTAGCTTTGCGTTGACTCAGTTCTCTAAACATTCCTTCAAGTAACCAAGACATAACTTCAAACACACGTACAGAGACAACAATGATAATCCGCACACCTTTCAGAAAACAATGCATAGTAAAATTTGTTGCTTGACAAGTTGATCAGATATAAGCGTTTCAAATCGTTCGTTTAAATACTATAAAAAAAAAAGCAGTCATCAACGTGACTCGTTGGCTTACAAAATACATTGATGTGTTTGTTTGTTTTGCATTTTCAATAACGGGTTTAACACTTATTTACTCCAAATACGTCTTTACAAATAGCATAGTTAATTGCCAAAACAGGAATTTTTTTTTGCTCAGTGACGCACGTCACATTTCGTCGTTTAAATGACGTCAATATTCTTGTTAACAAGAAAAAGGCAGCTCTGCTCCCGCCCAGCAAGCGGCTAGCCTCCAGCTGCCAGACGACCGAGCGCTCCGAATTAAGTTGAACATCATGTCCGCCGTTAAAAAAAAAAAAAAAAAAAAAAAAAAAAAAAAAAAAAAAAGTTTGGTATGCTTAGCGCCATTTTTCCTCGTGTCTCATTTTCGTTTTATGCTTCGCAGTGTGTCTGACATTTTCAGCCTATAATAAGAAACGTCATTTGAATGAAAGCACCCAGTTCGTACCAGTGAAGCGTTCCGATGTGTGTATTGTCATTTATTGTTAATCTGTCAGCCAAACGTTCCCTTCCCACCTCACGCCACTAACTTTTTCAGTGGACTGGAATCTACGTGATCCCCACTCTCACCCTCTCCCACCCGCTCCCATGGTTTGTGGTTAGCAAGGCTGGCCAACAGGGTTTCGATGACCGGAGACTGAAATTGATCACACGAGGTGTATAGTTGGTTAGAGGGTCTGACCATGCATGTGTACAAACTGACAGCGTCCCGTCAGCTGTTGGTTTGTGCTGTGTGATTATTGTTCTTTCTCCCTCTTTGTCACCTTTATAAGTCTTGCATCAGCCTATCGATCTGGAACAATTTCTCTTCTGATTGAATGGCGCTTATGCTGCTCCCCAAGTCACTACCCACACCCACCCCAAGCCCATTCGGGTCCGGTTTTACTGGCGTAACACTATTGGAACAATTGTGTAGACTGAGAACGGGTGTCGACCGTGTCGAAGTTCATCGCCTGACTGACCTATACCCTGCACATTTTTCCCGTGTCATTGACATGTCAGATCGTCTTGTCGCGTCTTGTTTGTCTGATTCGTCTCGACTGCAATGTCCACGATCAGTGATAAAATCATGCTCCAGTTCTAAACGTACCACGTTTATTATCAGTCTACTTACCGTTCATGTGTAAACAGATACGCTTATTACTCCATTTCAGCTGCTAATTAGGCCTATGCTATTGCTATACAATTCAAACGCCCACATGCGTTCGTTTGAATATTCCTGCAAGGTCGGTGTTGTCTCTGTTCGTTTATTGTCATTATTCCTGGTCCACCTCCCTTTCCCTTGATCCACGATCGGTTTATTATGGCACACTACTGGGCGCTGACAACCCACTGTACATAATCCTACTCCTCCGCCCACTGCTATTACTCCTAACGGCACATTACGCCTCATGACTTCACAATACTACATGGCTGTTACTACTACTTCTACTACTATACGGCGCAAATGCCGCATGACCAAGTGCTACGGTCCAGAATCTTGCCTGCCTCTGTATATATTGTTCTGTTACTCAGCATTGTATTTGAGAGTTATGCGCTGGCGACTCTCCTGCTGGTAATATATCTCCTTCGTGCCAGTTGATTGTGAACCTTATGAGACTACGTACTACAATTTTATTACTCAGCATTGTATTTGAGAGTTATGCGCTGGCGACTCTCCTGCTGGTAATACATCAGGCCCATTGTCAACGTTCAGATGATTTCATTTGTGCCGATCACTGCCAGCTCCCCATCCTCCCCCCCCCCCCCCCCCCCCCCCCCCTTTCGTCAAGGACCATTAATCGTAATATTTGTCAAGTACTTTTGTTTCATTCAGTGTTTTTTTTATGTTTGGATATTAACACACGTTTTTTTTGAGTGTTTCAGGAACTGCTGCTGAATCAACGGACAATTTTTCCTTCTACCTCTGCGGCTTATTTTTGTTTCGGAGCGACTGCGCGTTCGTCTTTACGCTTACGTACTTTTCGATGTCAGAACGATGTGACTTCTCACATTCGCACGGACCAACTCACAACTTTATCCATACATTTCATTTTTTCTCGGATTATCTGTTAATTTAATGCGGGTGCACACTGATGAGCAGGTTTTGCAAAACGTATCCATTCAACTATTGTTGGAGCTGCTTTCGGTCTCTTTTGCTCCACATCGTTTATTAGCGTCACGTTACACATCTGGTCGCATTTCGTGTACACAGCGCAAGCGATCATCCTTGTGAATATGCGCATTCATCGTGTTTGTGTCGTGTTAAGGATCCTTATGTTTCGTTGACGTAACGACGTGTCTGCATGCTTATGTGTCATCCATTTTTCGTTCATCGGATCATGCATGAGTTGTTTCTGTCACCACAAACCATATTCATCTCATTGTCCATGGCCATGGTCATCATCTTCATGTTCATCATTGTTCATCTTCATTCGTCACTGCAGGTGTTGTCTAACATTCACTGTTGTTTTTTTCTTTTTGTTAAGCAAGTTACTGCTTTGTTCTGTCCGGCTATTAGCCAGGTTCCGATTCATCAATGATGCTGCTGTATGTAAAGAACATGTGAACTCATCGTCCCAGTAACATAAATGACATATTTATTCAAAGAGGAGTTTATCATATGCAGTCTATGATTGTTTCGCAGTCTATGATTATTTCGAAGGCCACTTTCAGTTTGTTTTGGAATATCACAGTTTATAAAAGACATCACCTTAGATAATCACTTAAGCTCTGCCGTGTGTTACCTACTCTGTAAGTAAGATTTGTATTCCTGTTGTGATCAAGTAGAAGACCATATCCGGAGACCATAAATAATCTACCCTTGCTTTAACTTGTTGGCGGTATATGGTGAGATATGTATGGGTTTGCAAGCCAAATAGTTCTCTGTTTGTTCCATTTAAAACGCCACTTAAAATACTTCACTTTTTGTCTTTTGTTTTCACTCACTCTGTATGCACAGTTCATGAAGATGCTTACTGATTTATCTGTGTTCGTTTAGTTATGTCAAGGTGTTATTTTGAATTATTTCTAGTCTTGCATGCAATTCTCTTTGATAATATGTTTATTACACCTTTCCCTCACAACATTAAGTGGCATTTCTTTCGTGATCCTTTTGTAATCTCAAACTATTATCGGGCTCCAGTGTGATCTCTTCCAGTTCATAAACCAAAGCAGTGGCTCACGCATTCCTTGCAATCTGGTACACGTCTCACAATTCATGGAAGTGTTCGTGAATTTTCCCTTGCATTCCTTCTTGATTGTGTGTTGATTTTCTATTGTGTTTTGTTTGGCATCGTCTTTTTTCCAGGTCCGACTCATTGATTTTTTTATTGTTTTGTTACTGTTCATTGGTATCAATCGCCGATGATGTGTTCTTTTTCCTTTTTCATTACATTATGTCGGATCGTACGTATGTCGCATTATTTTGCCTTTGCCGTGAATGATTTGCATTTTGTCGTGAATGATTTGTTTTAAACTCCCTTCATCACTGATGCTTACTATGCCCCTCTCAGTACTGGGATCTTTTTTTTAATTTCAGGGCTTACTTATCACTAGTTCTTTGTCTTATTGTGAATGTGGTATGACGTGTTCTGTTTTTACCGAAGGTTGTATTATTTGCCTTTCTCTTGTATTTTGCAGTTTTGAGTGAGCTACATGTTGGAATTCATATCTCTTTGCCTTGCATGTTTGCATTGACATTATTTTTACGATTTTGTAGCTCATTCCATTATGAATGTACGCTGGCTACATGTGATTGAACTCGGATGCATGCGATTGCACTTTATAGTTCTCTATCTCTCCATTGGTCTACCCCCCCCCCCCCTCCCCATTCCTACGAGATAAAGCATTGCACATACATCAGCTAAATAGCATACCTACTTTGTCACAATATCCGTTGTCTACGTCATATTGCCCAGCTGTGGGTACGTGATCACCGTTTCCGACCAAGGAGGTTGGAAATCATCTGTATACCTCCCGTGTTGAGCACCGGCAAGCATTACGCCAGACTTTCTGCAAAGTGATCACCCTCCCCAATGTGGGCAGTCTCCCCACAACGTGATTCCCAGGCCATCATGTCTGATGTGGCAGCATTCGCCATCTGACCCTCACCGATGGACAGGCCGTCAATTGACTGTGAGGACGACGTGTGGTGACATCATAACACCATCTGACCCTCACCAATGGACACGCCGTCACTTCACTGTGAGGACGACGTGTGGTGACTTCATAACGCCGCACGTTCTTCCATCCACGACTTACTTCCGCACCACAATGTTCAATCGACATATCTGCTTACGACATATCTGCTTACAGAGTGACTATGAGCTAGGGATGCTCAAAATTTTAACCATTCCTTTCAACGCTGCACATAAGTTACGCTAAATGGCGTGTGAACTGTTCTAGAAACTGTACCTAATCTGCAACAAAATGACGATCACACTGTGACTCAAGTGCTGGCTGTGACACTTTCCCCATATGTGACATGACTCTTGCTTCGAAGTGACAAATGAAACGCAGTTACATATTACTGCTTATCCTCCCAGAGAAAATGGACTCATTGGCGTGTGACAAATGGTGATGCTGGCTACAGCTATGTGCAATGCAGTGTCTATGCAGATTTCAAATAATTTTATGCATGACTAAAGACGTCTAACATTCCCTAACCCCCCAAACATCCCGATCGTATGCCATTCCTGTACTGAAATATGAAGTCACAACCGTATTTTATAAATAGTCCAGCCCTTCCCTTCTCATCTCCAATTATTGCAAAAATGAGGACATTTTTTAAGGGAGGTGGGAGCAATTATCACAGAGTGATGATATACATAGGAGCTACACACACACACACACACACACACACACACACACACACACACACACACACACTGAGAGACATTCTGAGCCTCTCCAGTGTCATCCCCTCCTCCCCGAGCAGTTACATCCGGTCATTCTACCTACCCAGGATGGACCGAGCCATTGATTGCCTTGATCTATAGCGTGACGCCTGAGAGACATTCTAGCCCCCCTCCCCCCCCCCCCCCCCCCCCCCCTTCCCCGAGCGGTACATCCGTTCATTACCTACCCGGATACATTGACATGCTAGATCCCCTCTCCTGCTCCCCCCACCCCTCACATTGCTACGCCCCTCCCCCTTCACCCCATCCCTGAGCAGTGGGTCAGAAATGAAAACCAGACCTCGATAATGTCCAGTGCCTGGCGTTCTCTGACTGTGTCAAAGACGTGCCACGCTACACAGTTATTTCATTCACACTCAGGCAAAAGCTATATAAACTAAAGATATCAACTTCCCAAAAAACTCCCCTCCCTGGCATCCTCTAGTGAGTCAAGGTGTTGCTGGGCCTCTCGGCCTTCGGGCCTGGCCACAGTGATCATGGTGTTAAGGTATGTGAGTTCTGTGTTTTTTGTATCTATTTTTATTAGTCTAGACAGAGAAGGTTTTAGTTGAAAGTCAGAGTTCCTGAGAATGTCTGTTATAACTTGTAGTCAAAATAAATACATGTGTAAATTCTAAGGGCCTGTTTATTGAAAGGATGTTATATTATATTCTGCCTCGTCCTATCTTCGGTTTGGTATGTTTCTGAACATGAACCTACACTTGCTCACTTTCTGCCTCGAATCTCTGACTGAATGCTTCTCTCTCTCTCTCTCTCTCTCTCTCTCTCTCTCTCTCTCTCTCTCTCTCTCTCTCTCTCTCTCTCTCTCGATAACGGTACATAGGAATCTTAGTCCTTAGTCAGTTGCAGTGTCGATATATTAACATCCCACAATTACTTTAGTAGATCCCCAACATCCCCAAATCTTCTAGTAACATCCGCTAATACATCAGAGCTCAATTCCTTTTGTATATTTCTCTGTCAATGGAAAAACAGGCGGATCGCATGTACTGACCAGGGGTGGACTAGCATGTTCAGATAGCAATGGACCTGGCGCATAGCAATGGACTTGGCGCATAGCAATGGGACTTGGCGCATAGCAATGGACTTCGCACATAGCAATGGACTTAGCGCATAGCAGTGGACTTAGTACATAGCAGTGGACTTAGTGCATAGCAGTGGGCTTAGTGCATAGCAATGGACTTAGCGCATAGCGATGGACTTAGCACATAGCAATGGACTTAGCGCATAGCAATGGACTTCGCACATAGCAATGGACTTGGCGCATATCAATGAGCGATGGACTTAGCACATAACAATGGACTTAGTGCATAACAATGAGCAATGCACTTAGTGCATAGCAATGGACTTAGCACATAGCAATGGACTTGGCACATAGCAATGGACTTGGCACATAGCAATGGACTTGGCACATATAGCAATGGACTTAGCGCGTGCTAGGCACTGCGCACCTTACCCCATGTTCACCATTATCAATGAATAGATTTCAAACGAATATACGCCATTTCCCATGTCGAGTTCAGATCTGACATTTCCGAAATTGCCAACACATGCAACCCCATAGTAATAAATACAATACGGAATTCATCCCAGCTTACTGTATGATAGAGAGGGGCTGCATCGCGTTTTAGGTCTGTATCTTACCTACTCTAAGGGGAGCGTGTCATTGGTCCCAAGGTCCGTTGGTCCCTAGGTTCGTTGGTCCCAAGATCCGTTGGTCCCAAGGTTCGTTGGTCCCAAGGTTCATTGGTCCCATGGTCCGTTTGTCCCAAGGTTCGTTGGTCCCAAGGTCCATCGGTCCCAAGGTCCGTTGGTCCCAAGGTTCGTTGGTCCCAAGGTCCATCGGTCCCAAAGGTCCATTGGTCCCAAGGTTCGTTGGTCCCAAGGTCCATGGTCCCAAGGTTCGTTGGTCCCAAGGTTCGTTGGCCCCAAGGTTCATTGGTCCCAAGGTTCGTCGGTCCCAAGGTCCGTTGGTCCCAAGGTTCATTGGTCCGAAGTTCGTCGGTCCCAAGGTTCGTTGGTCCCAAGGTCCGTTATATATTTTCACAGATTTATATGGACCTTGGGACCAACGGACCCCTTCCACAATTATCTTTCCGGTTGAATCTGCTTCAGGTGTTGCAAAATGAAAGCCAGACAAACAATGTACAGATAACTGATTACATCTTGACGGTACACGTGTCCAACAGTTTCGGGATAGATTTGCTGACAGCGGAGAGCCGATCAGCTCAAGCAAACATAAGTCATACCCTATGCTGTCGATTTTTTTTTTTTTTTTTTTTTTTTTTTGTACTCCCAGTTCTTGTACAACAGGGAATACTTTACAACGGGAGCGAAGAAATGCTCTGTGTGTGTTTGTGTGTGTGTGTGTGTATGTGTGTGTGTGTGTGTGTCTGTCTGTCTGTCTGTCTGTCTGTCTGTCTGTCCGTGGTCAAAATGTGTTCCACTCGCTCCAGACAAAACTGCTGGGCCGATCTTTCTGAAAATTTGTAGATATGTTCATTATGGGTCACGGATGATGCCCAATGTGTTATTTTTTACCAGAACAGCCGCTGCTAACGGCTATAAATGATAATTTTGTGATGTACAGTTCAAGCAAGAACGGTTTATAAGCTTAAGTGTAACCAAATTGTGTAATCTCCACGCTAGTACAGTGGTTAATATTCCCGACTGTCACGCGGGAGACCGCGGTTCACTTCTTGTTTTTGTTTTTTCTTTTCTCTTACATACAAAAGTTCTACCGTCCAGAGGGGGAAAGTGCTACAGTGACTGATATATATATATATATATATATATATATATATATATATATAGTTTTCGATTGATTCAGATTTCCACTAGACAACGCTCACAATAGTAAGCATACACTCAAAGGAAATCATAACACCTAAACGGGCTGCACTCCAACATTTTATTTTTTCTAAATTTTCGCCCTGCTTTGGGCTTCTTCAGACAAACGCTATCACAAACTAAAAGGTATAAACAATATCCAGGCCTTGTCCATTGAAAACAATTCACTCGGGTAAAACAATTCACTAAGGTAAAAACTGGAGCATACAAAAAGCATGTAAAAAGTCCGGCACACACAGGCGCGCGCGCGCACACACACACACACACACACACACACACACACACACACACACACACACACACACACACACACACACCACGCACACACCCAAAAAAACAAGAGAAATCAGACACACCCGACATCCGCCACCCCGCGAACCCAACGCACCACCCCAAAAGAAAAAGAAAAGCAACGAAATCACCTTCAAACAAAATTAATTTAAATGGAGTTTGGTTATAAAACAGATTAGCTTTGTATATAACCATATGATAAAACAAGAGACCTAGGGGTGGGGGGGGGGGGGGGGGGAGGAAGAGAGAGAGGGAGAGAGAGAGAGGGAGAGAGAGAGAGAGAGAGAGAGAGAGAGAGAGAGAGAGAGAGAGATTGACAGATATTGACAGATAGACTGAGGGACAGAGAGAGAGAGAGAGAGGGGGGGGGGGGGGGGGGAGAAACGGGGCAAAAGAGAATTGGAGAGTGAACGAGCGAGAGAGAGAGAGAGAGAGAGAGAGAGAGAGAGAGAGGGGGGAGAGAGAGAGAGGGAGAAAGGGCGTAGGGCAACAGGGAAAGAAAACGGGGGAAAAAGGGGGGGGGGGGGGGAGCAAAAAAAAAAAAAAAAAAAAGGGGGGGATGGGAGAGAGGGTGGAAGGGGCAAAGGTAGGCATGAAATTTTACGGGATAAATGAAAAATGGGGGGGCGGGGGAAGGAGGGAGAGGGGCGATAGCAAAGTAGGGGGAGGGGAGCAAAAAGGAAAGGCAAGGGAGAGGGGGGGGGAGAGAGGAGAGAGAGAGAGAGAGAGAGAGAGAGAGAGAGAGAGAGAGAGAGAGAGAGAGAGAGAGAGAGAGAGAGAGAGAGAGAGAGAACGGGAGAAAAAAAAAGGGGGGGGGGGGTTGAGAGGAGTATGGAATGATGGTGGCGTGGAAGTTGGGGTGGGGGAAAGGGGAAGAAAAGGAGGGGGGAGAGAGAGAACAAAAGAAAAGAAAAGGCATGGGGGGTGGGGGTGGGGGGGGGGGGGGAAAAGGGAGGGAGGGAGAGAGAAAGGAAGAATGGGGGTTGAAAATTTGTGGGATAAGAGGAATAGGATATAGTAGAGGGATGAAGAGAGGTAAAGCAGTAAAATTATGGAAAGTCTATAACCAGAAATGGATATCATGTCAAACACCCACACACACACACACACACACACACACACACACACACACACACACACACACACAACTATTTTCAGACAGAATGGCACACATTACATACACTTTGTCTTTATACACTTTACATTTACATATACCTAGTCTGCAATACATACCTACTCTTGCACACATTTATATTCTCATTATTATGATGAAGGAACAGTCTTTATACCACCCTAATAAGGGATAAAAGGGCAGAAGACTTTTACATTTAAGGTGTAGAATGTTTATAAATTCCCTGTTCTACCTGGCTTGTTTGTCATCAATCCCCTCTTCTCAAGAAAAAAAAAAAGTCTGTCCATAAGCCCTCAATCCCCAATAAACTCTACTCTTTAAAAGGAAATGATAATCTGCCTTCGTCAACTACACACAGACAACACTTCAGTGGAACTGAATCCTTGTTTTTCGGGAAGTATTAAGATCCAAACGAGTATTTAACCCACAAAAAAAACTGTCCCGATATTTTGCCATCCACCATGTCTCCCTTGCTCCTAGATACCTGTCATTTTCCACTGAGTCAATGGCAAAAAATGTCCATGCATTGGTGCAGTTCTAGATTTTCAGGGTGTTTGCATGAGTTCATGTGGTGGGCAACTTGACACTTATGATTTTTCTTCAGTTTCACGTCAGATTTATGTCCTTGCCCAGCGGAGTTTCAAGTTTACTGAGGAGCCAACATACCATGCGTCCTCGTGGAATTTACAGCGGAGTAGGTAAATAACTCGTGGTGTAGTGCAGGTAAGGGTTTTTCGGATCTGCCATGTCCTTCCATCCCATGGAGAAGTGAATTTTTGTATGTCTAGACTGTGAACGCAGGTATCACATCGTTTTGCCGAGCATTTTTTCTAAAACCAGGTTGTGTTCTCGGGCCATGGTCCACAAAACATCTGGGGATGGTAGGCTTATAAATCTCTCCCAGATTCTTTCGTCGTCGGTCTGCAGAAAAATAATGGATCTAGGGGGGAAATATCTTCATATTTTCTGGGTCTGAGTAAAGAAGGTGTTGGTTCTTTTTCAGAATTTGAGTTTTTGATGGAAAGCGTGGGTCAAAGGTTGTCACCCATGCATGTTTTTTTTTTTGCTTTCTTTCTTCTAGGTTTGAACAAGGCTTTTTTCCGGTCTACTTGTGCACCTTTTTGGAGTTGTTGTTCTGCAACTGTTCTGTTCCAGCCAGATAGTTCAAAATGTCCTGCGTATTCTGAAATGCGTTGTTGGAGCGTGTTGTCATCGCTGCATAACATCCGCAGCCTTGTCCCTACACTTGACACGAGTCCTTTAAACACTGAAGAGGCATGGTAGCTGTTTGGTGGCAAGTACGAGTGGCAGTGCTTGCTATACACATCGGTCACTATCTTTCCCTGTTCTATCTTCATCTTGATGTCTAGATACTCTGCTTCAGAGCCCGTTTTCACAGTCCATTTGATGGAGGGGGGATGCAGTTCCTGTAGATGTTGTTCAAAGCTGTTGGCATTTGCTGCATTGGGAAGGATTGTAATACCATCGTCTCTGTATCGGCTCCAATCCAGATCAATGAGGTCATCCTGTTTAGATGGGGAGCCAAGGCTAGAGAGAAGTGGGACAGGGCATGTTTCAACCAGTTTGTCATCAATTTCCCCCATGAATATATCTACAAAGTNCATTTACATATACCTAGTCTGCAATACATACCTACTCTTGCACACATTTATATTCTCATTATTATGATGAAGGAACAGTCTTTATACCACCCTTAATAAGGGATAAAAGGGCAGAACACTTTTACATTTAAGCTGTAGAATGTTTATGAATTCCCTGTTCCACCTGGCTTGTTGTCATCAATCCCCTCTTCTCAAGAAAAAAAAAGTTTGTCCATAAGCCCTCAATCCAATAAACTCTACTCTTTAAAAGGAAATGATAATCTGCCTTCGTCAACTACACACACAGACAACACTTCAGTGGAACTGAATCCTTGTTTTTCGGGAAGTATTAAGATCCAAACGAGTATTTAACCCACAAAAAACTGTCCCGATATTTGCCATCCACCATGTCTCCCTTGCTCCTAGATACCTGTCATTTTCCACTGAGTCAATGGCAAAAATTTCCATGCATTGGTGCAGTTCTAGATTTTCAGGGTGTTTGCATGAGTTCATGTGGTGGGCAACTTGACACTTATGATTTTTCTTCAGTTTCACGTCAGATTTATGTCCTGCCCAGCGGAGTTTCAAGTTTACTGAGGAGCCAACATACCATGCGTCCTCGTGGATTTTACAGCGGAGTAGGTAAATAACTCGTGGTGTAGTGCAGGTAAGGGTTTTTTTTCGGATCTGCCATGTCCTTCCATCCCATGGAGAAGTGAATTTTTGTATGTCTAGACTGTGAACGCAGGTATCACATCGTTTTGCCGAGTATTTTCTAAAACCAGGTTGTGTTCTCGGGCCATGGTCCACAAAACGTCTGGGGATGGTAGGCTTATAAATCTCTCCCAGATTCTTCGTCGTCGGTCTGCAGAAAATAATGGATCTAGGGGGAATATCTTCATATTTTCTGGGTCTGAGTAAAGAAGGTGTTGGTTCTTTTTCAGAATTTGAGTTTTTGATGGAAAGCGTGGGTCAAAGGTTGTCACCCATGCATGTTTTTTTGCTTTCTTTCTTCTAGGTTTGAACAAGGCTTTTTTTTCCGGTCTACTTGTGCACCTTTTTGGAGTTGTTGTTCCTCAACTGTTCTGTTCCAGCCAGATAGTTCAAAATGTCTGCGTATTCTGAAATGCGTTGTTGGAGCGTGTTGTCATCGCTGCATAACATCCGCAGCCTTGTCCCTACACTTGACACGAGTCCTTTAAACACTGAAGAGGCATGGCAGCTGTTTGGTGGCAAGTACGAGTGGCAGTGCTTGCTATATACATCGGTCACTATCTTTCCCTGTTCTATCTTCATCTTGATGTCTAGAGATACTCAGCTTCAGAGCCCGTTTTCACAGTCCATTTGATGGAGGGGGGATGTAGTTCCTGTAGATGTTGTTCAAAGCTGTTGGCATCTGCTGCATTGGGGAAGGATTGTGATACCATCGTCTCTGTATCGGCTCCAATCCAGATCAATGAGGTCATCCTGTTTAGATGGGGAGCCAAGGCTAGAGAGAAGTGGGACAGGGCATGTTTCAACCAGTTTGTCATCAATTTCCCCCATGAATATATCTACAAAGTCACATGCATGAGCTGGACCCATGGCAACACCATGATTGGGTTTTGCATACATGGTACATGTTTCACTGGTGTATTGGGTAGCATTGTTTTTCTAGTGTTAGGGAAAGTGCTTCTAGCACACAAGCTGTTGGGACTTCCAAGGGGGTAGGGTGTTGAGACAGAAGTTTTTTCACAGCAGGGATAGCCATCCTGTTATCCACATTTGGATAAAGAGAAATAACGTCACATACTGCGAAAGTTGATGTGTCTGGTAAGGGGGCAAGCAATGAGTTAATCTTTTCAACTTTCTGCAGGAATTCTTTCGAGTCCAGAACTTGAAAAGGAAGTGTGCTGTAAGGTGGTTAATACAGAGTTGGACTAGTTTTGATATAGGTTGAATAGGTGTTCCACATCCTGAGAGTAATAGTCTTGTTGGGTAGGGTTTGGGTTTGTGAGTTTTGATCAGAGGTTTACATTTCCCAGGGTGGCTCTCATCTATGTCAGTGATAAAGTCTGCCATGTCCTTATTTATAGTACCTTGTCTCAACCAGCTGTCTGCCCAGCATTTGACTTTATTGACTGTGCCGGCTGGGGGATCCACAGGGAGGATGTCATAGAAGTCTGGGTCTTTTAGAGTTTTGAGGATGATGTCGTCATCATTCTGAAGTGCTGTAATCACAGTATTTCCACTTTTGTCTGCAAACCTGCATGCACAACCTTTAGTTAAGGGGAGATTTTTCAGTTCTCTCAGTGCTACTCTTTGGCCATGAGTTAGATTGTCCCTGATTTTTCTTCTGTTGTTTTGGTTGAGGAAATCATTGCGGCAGGCGTTGATAAACGTTTCCAGGGCAACGTTGGTTCTTGGTGCATTTTTGTGTGGTCTTTTTATACCAGGGCATCTTCACAAATATGTCATCCTCATCCTGTGAGTCCTCACACTCTTGGTTTGCTTTTCTTTTGTAGTAGAAGTAGTGCCAGCGGAGGCGTTCAGCCCATGCATGTGTACCCAGAAGTTGGTCACAAACATCAATAGGCTCACGAGGGGTTGGGGCAAAACAGTCTGGAAGTCTGCAAATGGAGATTTGGTCCTGGGTAAGAGAGATATCTGGGATAATTATCGGGTCGAAAGGATGAGGAGATGGATGTCTGTGGAGCTCGCAGATATTTGAGTTCCTCGAAAATTTGCTGGTGGACTTTCTCATGTGCTTCTTTTTGTGTCTAGCTTGGCGGTGTCGCCGTTGTTTCTTTGGAAATGGATCTGCCCGGTTATGAGAATCATATGATATTCCTTTGATTTTTGTCGAGCCTTGGAAGACTGGGTCTTTTTGAAGGGTTGATGAAAGCTCCTGGAGTTTTCGGTCCAGTTTGGATTCTTTTATGGCAAGCGCATTTCTCACCGTGTGTTTCCATCTTGTCAACTAGGGTAAACCTTGCTTGGTTCTTTAGCACACATTGAAGTTCCATACGTATATTGTTTATCCCATCCTATGTTTTTCACTAACTCTACTTTTTTCCTCAATAAGTTCATCTAAGAGTCTGGAACTAGCTTTGTTTAATGTGCTTTGGGACGTTTTCGAAATAGGTATATTTGAAGGTTTACCTGTTATGTTGAATGTGAGCTGAAGTCCCTTTGGAAATACTTTCTTTCTTTGCACTTTCTGAGGAAATTGCATTGGAGCCTGGTCGTTTCATACCTCAGATAAAGGTTCTGTAGTTTGTGTTGAAGCTTGTCCATGTTGGTATGATGGCAGTTTTTAGCTTAGTGAATTGTTTTACCCGAGTGAATTGTTTTCAATGGACAAGGCCTGGATATTGTTTATACCTTTTAGTTTGTGATAGCGTTTTGTCTGAAGAAGCCCCAAAGCAGGGCGAAACGTTACTTCAGGTTGGAAATTGGAGGATGCGTTAAAAGGTCTTAGAGAAGGTGCCAGTGTGCCCGGAAAGAAAGCCTTGCAGAAACGTAAAAAAAAAAAAAAAAAAAAGAAGAAATTGGCTGGGTTACTACTTGGGACCCAAGAGTTCCAGATAAATCAAATATGATAAGAAACAATCTGAAGTTGTTGTACAAAAACCCAGACAATTTGAAAATGTTTCCGAAGAAGTCTGTCATTGCAGGAAACAGGAGAGCCAAAAACGTAGGTGAAATATATAAACCATTAGTCCCAAAACGTACTCTGCAACATGGCCCTGAAAACAGTAGAGGATTTTTCAAATGTGACAAGAAGTGTGACACATGTGTACATTCCATAGACACTACATCTTTTAGTCACGTTGGGATGGGAGAAGGTGGAACATAAGGTCTCATCTGAACTGCACCACACCTAATGTTATTTATATGATTCAGTGCAAATTACACATCAGAGATTTCAACAGTAAATTTGAAAAAGAAATGAGCGAATCATAAAAGCGATGTTAAACTTAGTAAGACCAAAACATTACAGTTGCATCACATGTGGCAAGTGAGAAGCATCCACAAGATCAGAATGTTATGTTCCTGAACATTATACCAATTGAGCATGTGTGGACAACAGAAAAATTGCTAGAAAGAGAACTGTATTGGCAGGCTAATTTGGGCACATTGTCAACGGGAGGGAATGAAAGGAAAGACTTTGCTTCAATAATGAAAAAAGAGAATCCAGCTCTGAGTGAATAGAGGGTGGAGGAGTTGAGATGGTCCTTATCACTTGCTGGGAGGAGGGTGGGGTGTGTGTGTGGAGGGGTGGAGGTGTGGGTGTGGGGGGGGGGGAGTATGATAGAATGTAATATGTTATGAAAAATCTACGATGACTCCAGATGAGATGTATAGGATTTTTACATTTTCATATTATTATTAGAACAATGATGATATTTTGTGCCTCTGTAATTCTAAAATAGTTCTAAAAAAGGTACTAAGGAATGCCTTCTTATTTACTGTTGGTTTGAGGTACGTCCCCTCCCCTGGTTGTACCTTCCTCACTAGCCCTTTTCCCTTCTCTTCCAGCTATGATCCCAATTAGAGTTAAATTGGATTGGACGAAAGTGAATAAGTTTTTGTGTGTGGAGTAGTGGGTGAGGTGTAGGTGAGTATGCGCGTGTGTGTGTGTATGTGTGTGTGTGTGTGTGTGTGTGTGTGTGTGTGTGTGTGTGTGTGTGTGTGTGTGTGTGTGTGTGTGTGTGTGGTGTGTGTGTGTGTGTGTGTGTGTGTGTGTGTGTGTGTGTGTGTGTGTGTGTGTGTGTGTGTGTTATAGAGAAAGAGATTAAGAGAGATAGAGGGGGGAAGAGGGGGAGAGATGGGGAAGGGGAGAGAAGAGAGAGAGAGAGAGAGAGAGAGAGAGAGAGAGAGAGAGAGAGAGAGAGAGGAGAGAGAGAGAGAGAGAGAGAGAGAGAGAATGTGTTTGTATATTTCTTTA
>JADBJO010017126.1:0-7500 GCA_016801955.1 Conus betulinus | reverse complement strand
GTTTCCCATGTTCATCGCCGATAAGGAACTTCTTCACACCTATGCCCATCTTTGTTAAGACTTACATGCTACTATAAAAGTTTTTCCTTTCTGCAACACCCACTCGCATTCTCAAAGTTACGAGCGTGCGTGCATACGCGCGCGCGCGTACACACACACACACACACCACACACACACACACACACACACACACACACACACACACACAAACACACATACACTTACACTCTCTCTCTCTCTCCTCTCTCTCTCTCTCTCTCTCTCTCTCTCTCTCTCTCTCTCTCTCACACACACACACACACACACACACACACACACACACACACACCGTTTTAGTTTACGACACACTGCTCACATTACCTTACTCCATTCCACGACCACTACCACACCCCCCTTCCCCCATCTAGACGCCCCCCCCCCCCCCCCCCCCCCCCCCCTCTACGTTTACTCTTCTCCCATGCTTTGTTTCGTCAAAGTGTTCTCGTTTTCTCACCTCTTTCAGACATTGTTGCTCACATCCCTCCTCCTCCCACCTCCCTTCCCCCTTACGTACATCACCGCCTCCCTTTGACATTTGAGATCAATTCATTGATTGAACCACTTTGTTTCCAAGTATAAAGTGTTCAACTATACAGAACAAATTCGGCTAGTAAATCTCTGCTTGGTTTAGGTTGCACTTTTTTTTTTCAAAACAGTTGATACGCGTTGAAAACATATTTCCAAAATGGGTTGTCCAGTTTTATTTCAATAATAATTGATGGCCTGAACATATCTAGTTCATTCAAAAAAGGGTAGAACTGGGTGCAAGTGATTTTTCACGTATGCTTAAAAAAGTGTTCATATCTGTGTAATTTAGAAAACATGAAATATGTTTTTTAACTTCATGAACACTTAAACCCACTATCTTTTACATTTTTAATGTTGGTCTTCGTATTAATTATGTCTTGTTTTCCATTCTACGCAAATCTAAAAACACATGAAATCATTCGGTGGATTAGGCAACAGAATCCAATGGTAAATCAGTTTTGGGAAGAATCAAAGACTTTAGAGCGCCAGTTCTTAAAGAATTCTACTACCACTTCAAATTTGTTGTTGTAGTTAATTGCTTGACAATGCTTTCGATCCTGTGCTAGCCAAACGCCGAGTAGCTTAAATCTGTCTGAATTCCATTTTTTTTTTCAATTGCGGTAAGTACCTTTTGGTTGATTTTCTCGTGGAGCCTATCCATATTGCTTGAGATTGATCTACATTTATGTGTAAACCCGAGTACTGTCCGAATTATTTCTACCATACGCATACTTTGCTTAACAGATTTTTTTTGTCTCCAAAGTTCCTTAACTCAGAATCATCAGTGAACTGAGAAATTTTTATGGTCTGTTTCATTAATAAACATTCCGTCTATGTCTTAGTTTTCACGAATCATTATTGACTTTATCTCAGCACACAAAATTAACAAAGAAGGCAGACAGGGTCCCCTTGTCTACATCCATGATGCACATATAACCATTCTGTTATCTGCCCATTACCCGTAGCAGTCGACTTTCTGTTTCTGTAAAATGTTTCAATCCACCTTAAGCCATTTTTAACGAAACCCAGAGGCTCATAGAACTTAATAAATGAATTTCCAGTTGAAGGAATCAAATGTCTTTTCAAAATCTATGTAAGGCAACATCACATGTAGCTTTTTAGCATTTAAATGGTCAATTAAAATCATAAATAAGCCTTACGTTATCACAGATGATCTTTATCACTGAAATGTATCTAAACATTTGTTAACAGCCCACCTGCATTGACGTTCTATAATTTTCAGTAAAATGCTAGCAAGACATTGTACTTTTAAAGCTACATGTGTCAGTTTGGATTTCTCTCTCTCTCTCTCTCTCTCTCTCTCTCTCTCTCTCTCTCTCTCTCTCTCTCTCTCTCTCTGCGCGCTCTCTCTGCGCGCGCGAGCATGTGTGTGTGTGTGTGTGTGTGTGTGTGTGTGTGTGTGTGTGTGTGTGTGTGTGTGTGTGACTGCTCTGTGATTTTCTCAATCCATCCACATCTGCCATTACTTCTGTTTGTGCCCCCTGTCTGCCAGTATTTCTCTGTCTGTGTGTGTCTGTCTGTCTGTCTGTTTATCTGTCTCTCCATAGCCTGCCTGGTAGCCTGCATTGCTCTCTCTCTCTCTCTCTCTCTCTCTCTCTCTCTCTCCTCTCTCTCTCTCTCTCTCTCTCTCTCTCTCTCTCTCTGTCTGTATGTGTGTGTGTGTGTGTGTGTGTGTGGGGGGGGGGGGGGGGTACGTGCGCAGGTGCATGCTTTGTGATTTTCCCAATCCATCTGTCTCTACCAGCTATGACTCTATCCAAGGAAATGGTCCTGATGTTATTCTTTGAATGTATTAATTGTGGTTCTATATAAGTTTTCCCTTCGTCTTTTTAACGTCTTTCTAACACTGCAAGTCAAACAAATAGAAACCCCTGCAGAAAACAATAAAGCTGCGTTATAACTCGGAAACCTATGAGCAAGCACAATAACACAAAACAGTAAAGATGTGTATCTTCTATCCCATAAACATTGTGACTGTCATGGTTCACTGCAATTTCAAATTTGTGAAAAAAGGATACTCATGATTTAGAAACTTTCTACTATCTCTAATGCTAACCTGCACGAAAATCTCACTGTTTGCACAAAGTTGAAAATTACAAAGAAGCCTCCTATTGACTTTTCACTTGCCACAAAAACTGAAGTTTTGTTCAGCTGCTAATTCTTTGCCGTATCCAATTGAACAGATTTTTTCATTCATTGAGGACCATGAATATATGCCTCCAAAACGTGTTTTAACCTGCCAGCTGTAAACTTCATCAAGTTAAACCCTATATACAATAACTCCATCTGGGCAAAGACTTGTACGAGTGATTTATGGTGATCAGTTTTGTCAGCCGAAATAATGACAGTGCTTGTGTTAATACTTGTATATTGGTATTCCTATACCGTTATTTTTGAATGCATGAACAGATTGTATTTATTTGATCTTGTCTAGCTTTTCATTTCTGTACGAATTCTTAAAACCTGCTTCCTAACTATTTCATATAATGTCAGGCGGGTTATTATTGTATCCACAGATAACCCACGTTTGATTGTACAAAAGAACTCAGGTGTGTAGTTTCTCTGTCTGTGACCAAGGTTTTAGAAATTTCGTAATTCAAATGGTTTGTCTGTCATGTGAATTCCTGCTATGTTTAACAAGTTGTTTGTGAACCAGATTCCAGGTATCGTAACATTTAGCTGGTTCCATATTATTCATCTGTATGCTAAATACAATACGGAAGACTCAACCCCCCAACCCCGCCCCCCCTCCCCCTCCCCATCTCTGCCCTTCACCCCCTCCCCTCAATAATTCATTTTATTTGGCTTTTTATATTGCTGTATAAAACAATCAAATCTGAACATGTGCCCCATTCCATTTTGCTGCATTTCTGTACAAAACGAACCAGATCTGATCATTAGTATCAAATGACTGTTTTATTACAATGGAAGACGACGAACTCTCTGACATTTTGGATTATTTGACTTTGAAAAAAAATTCCCCAAACAACATAAAATACATTTTAGTCATTTCTGTCGACTTTTTTTTTCTTTAAATTCCAGTGGAAATCGATCGAATCTGAAAATCCTAATAATACAAATTTGTCTATTCCTTAACAAAAACGACCAAACGTGACTTACCATTCATTTCAACACAAACGGTCACCAATAGTCAATTGTTTAAACAAAAGCTGACGTGGCGACTATGACGATCGACGATGACAGCTGTTTTAAAAGTAGCAGCGGAGAGGGCTTGTATTCAGCTTGTATCTACCCTTTCAGTCGAGTTTTGACATTGCTTCTCTTTACATCTTGGCCGGCTACCCAGGTTGGTGCGAAGTATTCTTTTGTTTGTTTGTTTTTGTTAGATGATAATGATGCTGTTGTTTATTACTATAGGCGCTTGTGGAAGCGTGATTGGAAAGAATAAAACCGATTGCAAAAAAGTGGGGTTCAGAAGGCTGAAAAGTTTGTTTTGTGTATCGGGAAGAAAAAAAGCAAGTAAGAGACATACCACAAACAGATGGATCTAGTAAATTATTAAGCGTTATATGGATGTTTTAGTCTCCTCTTTAAGATGCGTAGATAGATAGATAGATAGATAGATAGATAGATAGATAGATAGATAGATAGATAGAGTAAAATGGACTGTTTGGAAAACAGCGTCATATTCTGTAGTTCAGTTACAGTTTGGAGGAGAATGAACCAGTAAAAAAAAAACTGCAGTACAGGTTGAAGGCGTAGTTTATTGGTGTTTTGTCAATTGTGAAAAAAATGAGTTCAACAAGAAATGATGATTTTTCACTTTATACATTGTCCCGGAGCATCTTTCTGCGTTCTTACTAGAATACTGAGAGCATGGACAATACAACCAAAAGATCAAACTGTGTATTTTCCAATTCCACAAACATTGCGTCTGTCGTGGTTTTAGAATTTAAGAAAAGAAAGGATCGTCATGATTGATAAACTTTCCATGTTCTTGAATATTCTTCTGCACAATAACCTCCCTATTTGCCCAGTATAAATTAGGAGAGTGAGAAAAAAAACTTCCACTAAAAAGATAGGTTTGGATGCAGTTTCTTTGGTGTATTTAATACAATAGATCTATTCAATTCACTGAAGGACACCAATATATGCTTTCAAAACGTGTTTAACCTGCGAATTTATAACTTCATTGAACCAAAACAATGTACATCATCGCCATCTGGACAGAGACCTGCATCAGTGATTTGCCATGATCGGTTTCCTCAACAAAACAATAACAGTAGTTGTGCATATGTTTGTTTATTGGTATTCATAAGCTCCACTTTCAACTGTATGAATGGAGGGTACTCGTTTGCTCTTCATTCATTTTTGGTATCATATACGAGTCCGTAACACATGTTTTTCTACTTGTTTTATGTCAGATCAGGTGGGCTATGACAATAACCCACTTTTGATAATACGAAAAAGTTCAGATACCGTTTTTACATTCCCATGCCAGTCGATAAACTCTGACAATTCGCATCTCTGGGTGTCTTCTTTAACCTCTTCAAACAAAACGGCCGATTTTGATCATTTCCATCGACTTTTGGGGGGAAAATAGTGCGAATCTATCAAATCTGATTTATATTATCAATGCTTTGCATATCTCAGCAACATAACCAAATGTGATTTAGCATTCATTTGGGCATGAATGGTCACCAGCAATGAATCGTTTAAAATAAGATGATGTATCGACTTCGACTATCGACGGTAACACGTATTAATAGCAGAAGCGGAGAAGAGGGCTCTGCACTCACCTTGCATTCACCACTCTTCAGTCGACTTTCTAACACTGGTTCTCATCTTGTCTTGGCCAACTACCCAGGTTGGTGCGAACGTATCATTTTTTGTTCCTAATACTAGTGAAAGATTGAATTGTTTTCTCACACAGACATTTATTGGAAACCAAAAGAGAAAAGTATGAAACCAGTCGCAAAGCAAAACAGAAGAACACACACAAAAAAAATGTGACGTAGAATGCTATAAACGCTGATAAGGTGTAAACATGTAATAAGTGTGTATACAGAAAAAAGAAAGAGACGCGCTACAGATACACCTCGTAAATAATTAAAGCGTTAGATGGAGTATTTCAGTGTCTTCCTTGAGAAGACAGACAAAGAGATAGATAGATAGATAGTGTAGAGACAGACAGACAGAAAGATAGATAGATAGATAGATAGAGATAGATAGATAGATAGACGGGATAGACAGATAGATAGATAGAAAGAAAATATGTAGGGGACTAGGGCGGAATGTCCCAGCAAGCAACGTGCAACAGTGGTGCACAGTCTGTCCAACGTGTTTCTTGTGACGATACTTCTCGTCAGCCGACAGCTGTGAATGTAACCTACCTGGGGTAAAAACAGCCTGCAGTTCTATTGGTCATTTTATAGGTGTCAGTCAGAACTAACCAGCAGAAAACAGCCTCGTCTTCTGTGGGCAGTGTTGATTTTGACAACATTTTCGTACCCCCCAGTTCTCATAGAACAGGGAGTACTTTCGAATAGGAACGAAGAAATGCTGTGTTTGTGGTGTGTGTGTGTGTGTGTGTGTGTGTGTGTGTGTGTGTCCGTGGTCAAAATGTGTTCCACACTCGCTCCAGACAAAACTACTTGGCCAATCTTTCTGAAAATTTGTAGGTATGTTCATTATGGATTACGAATGATGTCCGATGTTTTAGATTACCGTTATAGCCGTTACTAACGGCTGTAACGGCCTGTAACGGTTTTTCTTCTTTATGAAATATCTCGGAAAGTACTTGGCTGATCTTTGTGAAAATTATCAGGTATGTTCATTACGGGCCACTGATGATGCTCGATGCTTCAGTTTACCCTGTTATAGCCGTTACTAACGGCTGTAACGGCCTGTAAACAGTTTTTCTTTTTATGGAATATCTCGGAAAGTACTTAGCCGATCTTTCTGAGAATTTGTAGGTATGTTCATTATGGGTCACGAATAATGCCCGATATTTCAGGTTACCGTATATTCGTTACTAACGGCTGTAACGGTTTTTTTTTTTCTTCGTGGAATATCTAAGAAAGTACTTGGCCGATTTTTGTGAAAATTATCAAGTACGTTCACTAAGGGACACAGATGATACCCGATGTTTTAGTTTACCCCGTTATGACTGTTGCTAACGGCTGCAGCGGCCTGTAACAGTTCTCTCTTTCTTTATGGAATATCTCAGAAAGTACTTGGCCGATCTTTCTGAGAATTTATAGGTATGTTCATTATGGGTCACGAATAATGCCCGATGTTTCAGGTTACCGTTATAGCCGTTACTAACGGCTGTAATGGCCTGTAACGGTTTTTCTTCTTTATGAAATATCTCGGAAAGTACTTGGCTGATCTTTGTCAAAATTATCAGGTATGTTCATTATGGGTCACGGATGATACCCGATGTTTTAGTTTACCCTGTTATAGCCGTTACTAACGGCTGTAACGGCCTGTAACAGTTTTTTTAAATGGAATATCTCAGAAGTACTTGGCCGATCTTTCTGAGATTTTTTGTAGGTATATTCATTATGGGTCACGAATAATGCCCGATGTTTTCAGGTTACCGTTATATCCGTTACTAACGGCTGTAACGGCCCTGTAACGGTTTTTCTTCTTCATGGAATATCTAAGAAAGTACTTGGCCGATCTTTGTGAAAATTATCAGGTACGTTCACCAAGGAACACAGATGATAGCCGATGTTTTAGTTTACCCCGTTATAACTGTTGCTAACGGCTGCAACGGCCTCCAACAGTTTTTCTTCTTTATTGAATATCTCAGAAAGTACTTGGCCGATCTTTCTGAGAATTTGTAGGTATGTTCATTATGGGTCACGAATAATGCCGATGTTTCAGGTTTACCGTTATAGCCGTTACTAACGGCTGTAACGGTTTTTCTCTTTATGAAATATCTC
>JADBJO010017125.1:32500-38561 GCA_016801955.1 Conus betulinus | reverse complement strand
GAAAATCTAGAAAAAGAGGAAATTACTAGCCCAGGACTTCCAAAAGATGGAGGGAGGGAGGGAGAGGGTCGATTTGTATGAAAAGAGCACCGACATCCCACGTTACGGATTGAAATTGCATTGTACCGTGGACCTCTGTTGAGGGGACTAGCGGAGGATCCACCACGGATAATGTGCTCAAGACCAGTCCTTGTTACCATACTTACCAACCAGACACAACGTTGGTTGGGAGGACCTTGAGATTCCCTCCCCGCCCGCCGTCCTAGACGTTACGTACAACGAAGTGGTTAGCGCCGCGGACTCCCGGCTGGGAGGTCGTGGGTTCGATTCCCATCAGAGTCATGTGGGAGTTTTCTGCCCCGGACCGGCTCCTACCCAGAGTTGAGTTTGCTGCGGGCTCAGTGGGGAAGACTGGGGACCACACAGTCGAGTTTCATCCACTTAATGGATGCGTTTCTGAGAGTGTGCTCAAATTCATGACCAACACTGCAGGTGTCTGTATCTCGGGCCTGGTTGACGCCGGGATATATTATGAAAGGAAGCGTAGAGTACAGCCCTGTCATGCAGTCTCAGACCGGAAATGGAAATCCGTAGCATCATCTTCATCATCCTCATTCTCACGATCAGCATTAAAAAAAGTGTCTCAAATTCTGTGCCCCTTCATGCCATTGCTCTCATGGTGACCTCAGTTTCATGTCCTCTCCACGTCTGTGGCTTTCCTTAGTTTGGTTCCTTCGGAACCGGTATCGGCGAGTCATAGGGGCTGTCGTTGGACGGACGTGGTGGAGCCCTCCGGAGGGAGAGCTCACTCACGCGGCTCCGCGACTAAGAAAATTATTGTCGTCAGTAGGGGGGCTTAGTAGGTGGTGTCCTGCGTATGTTAGATCAGAAACAGGCGCCACTGAACACCACCGAAGTGACTCGGCAGCAGTGCAGTGTCTCCTCCGGTGGGTTTGCCTCTTGACGACTTGACACTGACTGCTCCCTGGATTGATTGCCGGGGCTGTGGCCCCCCCCCCCCGCCTGTCTCACTCTTTCGCGTACAATCATCCCCCCCCCCCCCCCCCCCCGTCTCACTCTTTCACGTACAATCATCACACCCCCCCCCCCCCCCCCCCGTCACTCTTTCAGCTACAATCATCACCCACCCCCCCCCCCCCCCCCCCCCTCACTCTTCGCGTACAATCCCCCCCCCCCCCCCCTCTCACTATATCACGTACCATCCCCCCCCCCCTCTGTCTCACTCTTTCACTTACATCCCCCCCCCCCCCCCCCCCGTCTCACTCTTTCACCTACACTCACCCCCCCCCCCCCCCCCCATCTGTCTCACTCTTTCGTCTGTCTCATTATTTCATCACATCACCCACCCTCTGTCTCACTCTTTCGCTTACAATCCCCCCCCCCCCCCCTCTCGTCTCCTCTTTCTCATTAATCACCCCCCCCCCCCCCCCCTCGTCTCACTCTTTTTCACTACAATCCCCCCCCCCCCCCCAATCTGTCTCACTCTTTCGCCTACAATCATCTACCCCCCCCCCCCACCCCTCTGTCTCATTATTTCCTCTTACAATCACCCCCCCACCCTCTGTCTCACTCACTCTTTCACGTACAATCACCCACCCTCTGTCTCACTCACTCTTTCACGTACAATCACCCACCATCTGTCTCACTCTTCACCTACAATCCCCCTCCCTCCCCCCTCACCCCTCTGTCTCACTCTTTGACGCGTCTTTACCCCAGTCCAGATCTCGTCCATGGCGCGCGCGTCACGTGCCTGTTGCTGACGTGTGTCCACCAGGCGTTTCGTCATTTCCGCCCGACTCTTTGCGCGCCTGCTGCACCTCCCGTTCGGCGTATTGCTGGATCTCCATCACCCGCCGCTGCACCGACCCCTGCCACTGCAGGCGGGACTCCAGCTGCCGGAGGTGACGTTAGTCATCAATCGATGAATCAATCAATCAATCAATCAATCAATCAATCAATCAACCAATCAAGCAATCAGTTAATAAAACCAATCTACCAACCAATCAAGCAATCAAGCAATCAAGCAGCCGACCATTCAATCCCTCCCTCCCTCCCTCACTCGCTCAACCAACGAACCAACCAACCTACCAGCCAGCCAACCAAACCACCCAACCAGACAAGCAAGCAAACAGGCAAAGGCAACCAACCATCAGTTGATCGATTGATCAACAGGTCCAGTCCGGTGACTTTGTCAATCAACCGATAAATCAGTTAACAGTCAGTCTTTTAATCACACAATCATTTAGTCAACAAGTCATTTAGTTCGTAAGGCAAACAATGAAAAAAAATATCAATCAAAATCAACCAAATCGTGAGAGAGAGAGAGAGAGAGAGAGGAGAGAGAGAGGAGAGAGAGAGAGAGGAGAGAGAGAGAGAGGAGAGAGGAGAGAAGAGAGATCAAGCAATCAATCAAAAAATCAATCAACAACAAATCAAACAAAATCGTGAGAGAGAGAGAGAGAGCGAGAGAGAGAGAGGAGAGAGAGGAGAGAGAGGAGAGAGAGGAGAGAACTGAGAGAAGATACCAACTGAACATGTCGAAAGCAAGTAAGACAAGCAGCTGGACAATAATTCAGTTGCCTGAAGGAAGGAAGCGAAATAAAAGAAAAAAACGTGTAATAGTCCGCGCGCTTTTGAAACGCGATCATTCTCTCCATCGCAGCCTCATGTTCTGTAACTGCTGCCACGAGGAACCCTTGATGTCATCGAAGCTCTGAATCTTGTGAAGGATTACAACATCAGCAGCAGTCGACGAACCGGAGTGTCATGAGACAACAGCAACAACAACGTCCGAAGACAGCATCACAACGAAGATGTTCAGAAACTATATATCAGCAGCCATTCGACCATGTGTCGGTCAATGGCTCAGTTGGTAGAGCACCGGACCACTATGATCGGAGGATACGGGTTCGAATCTCTGCTAAGCCGTTTTGGTAGGGGGGTGGGGGGTGGGGTGGTGGTGATATTCTCCTCAGTGTTACAATTGGTTCTAACTGCCTATCCGGAAGTCTTCGACTTAGACTATAAACATTGTTCTACATTGCACATGGGATTTCAGATTAAAATCACTCCTCTCCCCCCCCCCCCCCCCCACACCACACACACACACACCACACCACCACCACCACCACACACCACCACCACCACCACCACCCTCGCCCCTATCCACCCTACTCTCCATCCCCAGCCCCATCTCTACCTTCCCCACCCCCACCACCCCACCCTTCAATCTCTCCCACGGTCTCCCCCCCCCCCCCCCCCGCACCCCCCCCCCCTCGCACCCCACCTCCCCCAGAACTCAGTACCTCAGCCAGTTGTTGCTCCTTCTCCCTCCTTTCTCTCTCCCAGCACAGCCGTTCCTTCTCCATCTCGGCCACCAGGAGGCGCTGGTTCTCCTCCGCTTCCTGGCTGCGTGACGTCAGCTGTTTCTGCAGGTCCAAAGCGAGGCTGTGGGCCTCCGAGAGCAGCTTCTGCTGCTGGGCTCGCTCCTTGGACCAGGGTCTCCAGCGCCTGAGAAGACCCCGCCTCCCGGCGGCTCCGCTGCACTTGTTCTTCCAGCTGGGAAAAAAGAGGAGGGAAAGGACCCCACAGGGCGGAATGAGCTACAGAAGGTGGTGGTGGTGGTGGTGGTGGTGGTGGTGTGGTGTGTGTGTGTGTGTGTGTGTGTGTGTGTGTGTGTGTGTGTGTGTGTGTGCTATTCTATCATCTGGGTGGTGTGTGTGTGTGTGTGTGTGTGTGTGTGTGTGTGTGTGTGTGGTGTGTGTGTATCATGTGTGACATTCTATCATCTGTGACATTCTCAGTGGTATTGTACCCGTGTCGTACATTCCTACCCTAGCCCCCCCCCCCCCCCCCCCCTTCTTCCTCCCCCCCCCCCCCCCCTACTCCCCCGTCCACAGCCACAGCCCTGCCCGTCCTACCGCAGTCGCGAAACTGGCAATCCACAGCGAGCAGTCCATGTGATATCGCTTTGTTTGCTTCGTTTGGTTATCCCCTAAAACGACATTACGTTATAGATACAGAACCGATTTCAGCGAACCTTGGCAGAAAGGTGGGTATGTTGCTCACGGACAAATGTATTATAATTTACTGTGGCTCCGTGGACAAGGTCCGGATCTAAAAGCGAATCCGGGATCCGCATTTCCAAGATTAGACACACACAAAAAAGCACACAACTGATTTGATGTTTTAAAAATAAATGTTGATGGAAAGATGACGAGTAGACCAAGGACTAAACCGCTACATTTCAATGCGGATCTGTTGGACGAATCCGATCGACGAGGCGAATCCAGACTCCTTTCTAACATTGTGGAGGCCTGGGTTCTCCCGGTTGCCCTTCCATTTTTGTTTCTTTCCTTCTCAATTTCAACATTTTTTTATTGACAGTACTTGTTCTCCAAGCTTCAGAGAAAAAGAGAAGAACTCGAGGATGGGTGATAATTTACAGCAGACTCCATGAAAACCTGGTTCTGAGATGTCCCACCATGTGATCATTGAATTTTTGAAAGAGAAGAGCAGTTTGTATCTGATCTAAGTCTGTGCGAAGAATTTTTTTTTTTGTTTCTTTAACGAAGAGTCTGGTGTGTTTTTAGAAGGCGTATTTTAAAGAGATGTGTGAATATTTGTGTCCTTTCGATGACTTGTGAGTTGACTTCAACGCGGTGACAGCCCCTTGCGGTCGGCTGGGCTGTAAGTAACATTACCTTACCTTACCTTACAAGGATGGAATGAGTTCTGGGGGAGGTGGGGTGCGAGGGGGGTGCGGGGGGAGGGGGGAGGGGAGGGAGATCGTGGGAGAGATTGAGGGTGGGGTGTGGTGGGGAAGGTAGAGATGGGGCTGGGGGATGGAGAGTAGGGTGGATAGGGGCGAGGGGTGGTGGTGGTGGTGGTGGTGGTGGTGGTGGTGGTGGTGTGTGTGTGTGTGTGTGTGTGTGTGTGTGTGGGTGTGTGTGTGTGTGTGTCTTTAAAGGGACTGCTGTTATTGTTGTTTGTGTTGTTGTTGTTGTTGTTGTTGAGCTTGTGGGACTGGGAGTGCTCCACTAGCGAGGGACAGAAGAGAAAGACAGGTGGGGAGTGGGGAAGAGCTACTGGTGGTGGGGTGCATGAGGTTGAAGAAAATGTCGCCTATGGTTTAGGCGTTTCTATTTTACAAAAAGTTTGTTGGCAGCATTTTGGTATTTGCAACATACAAAAAAAAATTAATTAATTCAAAACGAATGCAACAAAAAAAAAAAAAAGGAAAGAAAAACGCGCGCACGCGCTCTCTCACTCGCACACACACACACACACACACACACACACACACACACACACACACACACACACACACACACTCTCTCTCTCTCTCTCTCTCTCTCTCTCTCTCTAACACGCACGGACGCACGGACGCGCGCGCGCACACACACACACACACACACACACACACACACACACACACACACACACACACACACACACACACACACACACAGAAACCTAAGGGAATGACTCCCCCCACAGAACTGGCAGCGAAGACTTAAAAAGTGTTTCTTCTTCCTCCTCACCCCACGCAAGCAGGAGTAAGTACTCCGGCCTAACTCTTCATCCGTTACATCTCCTATTCCCCATATCACCAACTCCACCGAACTCCACCCCCCCCTCCCCCTTCTCCACGTCTCCGCTTAAACTCTATTTTAACCCCCTAACCCCCCCCCCCCCCCCACCCTCACCCTTCACACCCCCCCCCCCCCCCCCCCTTCTCATCCTGCTCCTCCTGCTGATTACAAGCAGAGAGCGAGGGGTTTCCAGATTCTGTAGATTGTGATGGGAAATCCTGGTCACGCACTGCGATGACAACCGAAAGTGGAGAGATAAGCCTACCCACGGTTTGCTTCATGACTGTCACGTAACCACAGATCCACAGTAAATTATAAAACATTTGTCCTTGAGCAACATACCCACCTTTCTGCCAAGGTTCGCTGAAATCAGTTCTGTATCTTTAACGTAATGTCGTTTTAGGGGATAAGACACGTGCGTATGCAAAGGAGTGGATGGATGGGTG
>JADBJO010017125.1:25000-27500 GCA_016801955.1 Conus betulinus | reverse complement strand
CACCTGCTGGTGTGCATATAAAGCCAGCATCATCTGCTGGTGTGTATATAAAGCCAGCATCACCTGCTGGTCTGTGTATATAAAGCCAGCATCACCTGGTGGGGTGTGTATAAAGCCAGCATCACCTGCTGGTGTGTATATAAAGTCAGCATCACCTGCTGGTGTGTATATATAAAGCCAGCATCACCTGCTGGTGTGTATATAAAGCCAGCATCACCTGGTAGTGTGTATATAAAGCCAGCATCACCTGCTGGTGTATATATAAAGCCAGCATCACCTGGTTGTGTGTGTATAAAGCCAGCATCACCTGGTGGTGTGTATGTAAAGCCACCATCACCTGGTGTGGTGTATATATAAAGCCACCATCACCTGCTGGTGTGTGTATAAAGCCACCATTACCTGCTGGTCTGTGTATAAAGCCACAATCACATGCTGGTCTGTGTATAAAGCCACCATCACTTGCTGGTGTGTATATAAAGCCAGCATCACCTGCTGGTGTGTGTATAAAGCCACCATCACCTACTGGTGTGTGTATAAAGCCACCATCACCTGCTGGTGTGTGTATAAAGCCACCATCACCTGCTGGTGTGTATATAAAGCCAGCATCACCTGCTGGTGTGTATATAAAGCCAGCATCACCTGGTGGTGTGTGTATAAAGCCACATCACCTGGTGGTATGTGTATAAAGCCACCATCACATGGTGGTGTGTGTGTATAAAGCCACCATCACCTGCTGGGTGTGTATAAAGCCACCATCACCTGCTGGTGTGTGTATAAAGCCACCATCACCTGCTGGTGTGTATATAAAGCCAGCATCACCTGCTGGTGTGTATATAAAGCCAGCATCACCTGCTGGTGTGTGTATAAAGCCAGCATCACCTGCTGGTGTGTGTATATAAAGCCAGCATCACCTGCTGGTGTGTGTATAAAGCCAGCATCACCTGCTGGTGTGTATATAAAGCCAGCATCACCTGGTGGTGCAGTTGCCACTCACCAGCCTTCAGACAAAGGGTGCTGCTTGTGTTGTCGTCTTTTCTCCATCCCTGAACACCCCCCTCCCACCCCCTCCCATCCCTTTCACCCGTCACGCCCTCCTTGTCACTGTCTGCCTGTCTGTCTGTCTGTCTGTCTACCCCCCCCCTCTCTCTCTCTCTCTCTCTCTCTCTCTCTCTCTCTCTCCATCAATCTCTCTCTCTCTCTCTCTCTCTCCTCTCTCCCTCTCTCTCGATCACTGTGTCCTCTGTCTCTGTCGGTCTGTCCGTCTGTCTGTCTGTCAGCCTCTCTCTCTCTCTCTCTCTCTCTCTCTCTCTCTCTCTCTCTCTCCTCTCTCTCTCTCTCGATCACTGTTGTGTGTCGTGTGTGTGTGTGTGTGTGTGTGTGTGTGTGTGTGTGTGTGTGTGTGTGTGTGTGTGTGTGTGTGTGTGTGTGTGTCCCCGTCCGTCCGTCCGTCCGTCTCTCTCTCTCTCTCTCTCTCTCTCCCTCTCTCTCTCCCTCTCTCTCTCTCTCTCTCTCTCTCTCTCTCGATCTCTCTCTCTCTCTCTCTCTCTCGATCACTGTGTCTCTCTCTCTGTGTCTCTGTCTCTGTCTGTCGGTTTGTTGTCTGTCTGTCTCTTTCTCTCTGTTTGTCTGTGTGTGTGCGTGTGTGTGTGTGTGCGTGTGTGTGTGTGTGTGGTGTGTGTGTGTGTGTGTGTGTGTGTGTGTGTGTGTGTGTGTGTGTGTGTGTGTGTGTGTGTGTGTGTGTGTGTGTGTGAGTGAGTGGTGTGTGTGTGTGTGTGTGTGTGTGTGTGTGTGTGTGTGTGGTGTGTGTGTGTGTGTGTGTGTGTGTGTGTGTGTGTTGTGTGTGTGTGTGTGTGTGTGTGTGTGTGTGTGTGTGTGTGTGTGTGTGTGTGTGTGTGTGTGTGTGTGTGTGTGTGTGTGTGTGTGTGTGTGTGTGAACATGAACAAGAACAATTCTTTATTGCCGTCATATTTGAAAGATATTTGGCACTAAACAACAACAACAACAACAACAAACAAAGAAACAAAAAAGTGTGCTTCGTTTATTATTTTGGCCTGCTTTTGAATGCCTCAAAAACAAAGCTGTCTAATATTAAGGTGTTCCCTGGAGTTTAAATAGAGTACTTGGTTTGAAGTGGTTGGCACAAAATTCTTTTTTTTCTGGTTCATCTGTTAGATCTTGCATCTGCTTAAATGATAAAGTATTCTACAATTATCTACAAAAATGAAATTCGTCTTCTATTTCATTACATGCTATACACAATCTTTGATTTCGTGATATACCTGCATAACGACCTTTCTCAACATTTAAGTCATGCGAGCTAACACTCAATGTACATAGTACTTGCTTTTTCGTACTGTCCGTATCACTCAACAAGTAATATTCATATGATATTCAGATGATTTGATGACATTGTAAAACTCTAAACGGCTGTATTTTGTCTTTTCCTTTGCCCAAAAGTTAATACGCCTGGGTTTCAATTGTTGTTGTATAGTGAATTTC
>JADBJO010017125.1:15000-17500 GCA_016801955.1 Conus betulinus | reverse complement strand
CGGAGATTGAAGATGGAAAAAAGTAGACCTATCTCGCCTCGCTTTCCCCACCATTCGCCTGCCTTTGCCTGAGTGCTGTTCCCTCGTGCTGGTGTGGTGTAATATTTTTGGTCTGTGTGTGTGTGTGTGTGTGTGTGTGTGTGTGTGTTTCCCGTCGTCTGGATTATTTGAACAAGCGAGCTGACTGGCATACTTCCATCCGTGATGATGCAAACTTTGGCAGTAGGATGCATGACAAACCAGATGCTGAGCCTCTTGTTCCCACACCCAATCTCAAAAAAAAAAAAAAAAAAAAAGCACAATGGAGAGAACAACAACAATAACAACAACAACACCAAACAAAAACTGGGATATCCAGCGCACATGTTTCAGTATTGTGCAAAACTCTGCTACCAGCCGCACTTGTAAAAAGGCACAACACAGCAGACTGCAGGACGTTAGAAGTGAAAACAATACAGTCGCCATGTATCAGGCAATGCATACCTGTACCTTTGTGAAAGCCCTTTGGATCTACAGAGGATCCTCCCAACAGAGCAGTGTATGACTGTACCTTCGTGAAAGCCTTCGGATCTACAGAGGATCCTCCCAATAGAGCATTGTATACCTGTACCTTCGTGAAAGCCTTTGGATCTACAGGGGATCCTCCCAATAGAGCATTGTATACCTGCACCTTCGTGAAAGCCCTTGGATCTACAGGAGATCCTCCCAATAGAGCAGTGTATGGCTGTACCTTCGTGAAAGCCTTTGGATCTACAGGGGATCCTCCCCCAATAGAGCAGTGTATGACTGCACCTTCGTGAAAGCCTTTGGATCTACAGGGATCCTCACAGCAGAGCGCCCTATGACAAAGCCAGCGTCATGAAGGCATCTGGCTGTCACGTTATGGACCAACATGACTCTTTCTAACCCAAACCAACTCACACATACTGCCGTCACAAACGACAGTTGATGTTTGACGCCGCGATACATTAGGAGCGTAAGCGTGAAATACAGCCCTGTCATGCAGTCTCAGACGAGAATGGAAATCCGTAGCGTCATGTTTGTCTCCTCCTCCTCCTCCTCCTCCTCCTCCTCCTAACCAGCATAAAAATCCAAAAGTCTAAAATTCGGTGGCCCTTCATGCCCTGCTCTCATGGTGACCCCAATTTCGATGTCGTCTCCACGTCTGTGGCCTTGGTTTGATTCTGTCGCGGAATCGCCGATATCGGAAAATTCATGACGACTGTCATTAGAAGGACGTGGAGGCGCCCTCCGGAGGGACAGCTCACTCGCGCCGGCTGGGCAACCAAGTGATTCTTGTCGTCGGTAGGGGCGGCTTGGTAAGTGGTGTCCTGCGTGTGTTGGATCAGAACAGGCGCCACTGAACACCCCCCCGACGTGACTCGGTGACAGTGCAGTGTCTCCTCCGGTGGGTTGTCTCCTGACAGCTTTGACATTGACTTTTCCATGAGGATTGCCGGTGCCGGGGGCTGTGGCTGTGGACGGGGTGTCGGAATGAACGGCGGGGATGTAATGCCACTGAGGTGGCACAGATGATGATGGAAAGAGAGAGAGAGAGAGAGAGAGAGAGAGAGAGAGAGAGAGAGAGAGAGAGAGAGAGAGAGAGAGAGAGAGAGAGAGAGAGAGATTGACAGCAGATCTATAGAAGGGCAGATCGAAGCTCTTGGAAGAGCGCCACAACCTGGAATCATGTCAGCAGTTGAGACATGGGCCCAGCCAAAGCATTATCCACTATCAACCAGGCTCAACTCAGTAACCCTGCTCTGGCCCAGTGCTATGGAGAGCTGCAGAAGGCTTTAACCCCCCCCCCCCCCCCCCCCCCCCCCCCCCCCCCCCCCCACACACACACACACACAAGGCTGGATTCGTCCACCGGGATGGTCTACTGCACCAGGACCTCAGCAATCACCCATCCCACTACAAACTGTCCCGACCACATACAGAACCTAATAAGCCAATTATTGAAAGCATGCATTTGACAAAATAAGCGCTTGCTCGTTCTTCATGTTTGTTGTCCTGAGTGTTGTTCATCTTGCCTGAAGAAGTAAGACCTAAGAGGTCAGACCTAAGAGGTCGAAACGCGTCGTGTTCCGTCCCGCGATTCGTTTATGCAGGTTATTCGCAGAGTTGTTTCAAATACCTTTTTAAGACCAGTTATTGAAGGCAGGCACCGCTGTTCCATTTTGAGGGACACGTGCGAGTCGCAACAACCATACCACAGGCTGACTGCCCGCTAGACCTGGCCGGAGGTCACCCACGCCTTAAAGCTCTCCTTCCCCAGTCTTGCTGGTCGAGCCAGCCGTCATCAGACAGAAGACTGGAGACACCTACCACGACCGCATCACTGGTGTCCTCAGCTACTGCTCTGTGTGTAAGAGTTTAGGACTGAGTTGTTTGTCAGGGATTAGGCCTAGGGATTTGGGGGATGCAGCTAACGCTCTGTGTGTGAAGGTTTAGGACTGCGTTGTCTGTCAGGATTAGGCTCAGGGATTGGGGATGC
>JADBJO010017125.1:0-5000 GCA_016801955.1 Conus betulinus | reverse complement strand
TGGTGAAGCGTATATATGGACTGGTCCACAAGCTGTGACGCCTCTTTGATGAAACTGAAACTTACCGTTGCAGAAGGCAGGTATTCAAAAAGTCACTTGCTGACACTATTCTTACCGTTGCAGAGGGCACAGTGGTCTTGCCGTTGCAGAGGGCACAGTGTTCTTACCGGTGCAGAGGGCACAGTGGTCTTACCGGTGCAGAGGGCACAGTGGTCTTACCCGGTGCAGAGGGCACAGTGTTCTTACCGGTGCAGAGGGCACAGTGTTCTTACCGGTGCAGAGGGCACAGTGGTCTTACCGGCGCAGAGGGCACAGTGGTCTTACCGGTGCAGAGGGCAGCAGAGTGGTCTTATCGGTGCAGAGGGCACAGTGTTCTTACCGGTGCAGAGGGCACAGTGTTCTTACCGGTGCAGAGGGCACAGTGTTCTTGCCGTTGCAGAGAGCACAGTGTTCTTGCCGTTGCAGAGGGCACAGTGTTCTTACCGGTGCAGAGGGCACAGTGTTCTTACCGGTGCAGAGGGCACAGTGTTCTTACCGGTGCAGAGGGCACAGTGGTCTTACCGGTGCAGAGGGCACACTGTTCTTACCGGTGCAGAGGGCACAGTGGTCTTACCGGTGCAGCAGCAGGGCACAGTGGTCTTACCGGTGCAGAGGGCACAGTGGTCTTACCGGTGCAGAGGGCACACTGTTCTTACCGGTGCAGAGGGCACAGTGGTCTTACCGGTGCAGAGGGCACAGTGGTCTTACCGGTGCAGAGAGAGCACAGTGGTCTTACCCGGTGCAGAGGGCACAGTGGTCTTACCCGGTGCAGAGGGCCACAGTGGTCTTACCCGGTGCAGAGGGCACAGTGTTCTTACCGGTGCAGAGGACACAGTGTTCTTACCGGTGCAGAGGGCACAGTGTTCTTACCGGTGCAGTGGGCAGAGTGGTCTTACCATTGCAGAGGGCAGGGAACTCCAGAGCAGACATGACGCTGTGTTCTTACCGTTGCAGAGGGCGTTGCCCGCGGCCTTCAGACGAGCTGCTCGTAGAGCTACCAGGGACCCCTCAGGTTCTACACTGTTTTCCGGTGTCTTGTCCGAATCCTCTTCCGTCTGATCGGAATCTAGTTCCCGTTTGTCCAGCTGTGGACAGGGCAGCCAATCAGATACCGTCGTTTGACATCCTGCCCCGTTTCCGGGACTGTCTAATTGTTTTTGGGGTGATTAAGGGACTGACAAGCGTTGGAAAAAAAAAAGTCTGGGACAGATGAACATGCTGACAACATGCTAGCGCTGGCACGCGCGCCTGAAGAACGCATCCACACACGCACCCACACACACGTATGCCAAACGTACAAACAAACAAACACACATAAACACACGCGCGCACGCACACACGCATGCACGCACGCACGTATGCATACATACACACACACGCACACACACACACACACACACACACACACACACACACACACACACACACACACACACACACGGGCGCGCCTCATTAAAGAACAAGAGAAATGAGGGGGTAAGGGGGGGGGGGAGGGGGGGAAGGGGGAGGGGAAGACCAGCTACCATGGCGAAGTGGTTATCGTCGAGTACCCTTAGCTGGGAGATCGTGGGTTCGATTCCCATCAAAGTCTTTCATTTGTGGGATTTTTTTCTGCCCCGACTGGCTCCTCCCCAAAGCCGAGTCTGCTATGGCTCGATTGGGAAGACTGGGACCACACAGTCGAGTTTCATTTCACTTAAAGGAAGCATCTGTAAGCGTATTGCTCAGATTCCTGATCCACGCTACAGGGTGTCTGTATCTCTCGAACCTGGTTGATGCCGTACGTATATATCATGAAATCAAGCGAAGGTACACCCCTGTCATGCAGTCTCAGAAAAGAACAGAAACCCGCAACGTCATATTCATCATCCTCATCCTGAACGATCAGCATTTTTAAAGAATGTCTAAAACTCGCTGGCTCTTTACACCCTAGCCTTATGGTGACCTCTGGTTTCATTGAATCTCCACGTTTATGTCGGGGTCACTGATATATCGGCTGATTCATGGGGACTGTCACTAGACGGACGTGGTGGCGCCCTCAGAGAGAGAGAGAGAGAGAGAGAGAGAGAGAGAGAGAGAGAGAGAGAGAGCTCACCCTGGCTCCACGCCAAAGCAGTGATTGTTTCAGTAAAGAGGTTATTAAGGGATATGTCGGACCAGAACAGGCACCACTTAAGCCATAAAAATATTTTCACATCCACCTAAGAAATAACAACTGCAAACCAAAGTTCAGCTGTTCATAGAGTTTTGCTGAATAATTGAAGTCTTTCTATCCTTTAGATTTTTTTTTTTTTTCCTTTTTCACAATTTTTTAAACTCAGTACCCCGAATTCCAACAGCAAATTCCAATACAAAGTTAGCAGTCGAGGTGACTTCTGTCACACGTTATACAGGAAAACCAGAGTTAACACAGCCGAAATGACCGCGCAGTGTCTCCTCTGACAGGTGGCCTCAGGACGACTTGACACTGACCGCTTTCTGTGGATTGTCGGGTGTCGGGGCTGGGGCTGTGGACGAGGGCTCGGAATGAGTGGAGTCGGTGCAGTGCCACAGAAGTGCCACAACAGATGGAACGTCAACAAAACATAACACACCAAAATTTAGAAAAGAGAGGGGGGGTGGGTTAGTTGCCGTCAAAGGCAGAGACAAACAGAGTACAGGACTAGAGACAACGCATTTCGACCTCTTGGGTCTTCTTCAGGCAAAAACAAATAACATTTAGGACAGAGAAAAACGAAGAACGAGAAACCACTTATCTTCTCAGCATGAGAAGGTAAGTGGCTTTTCGTTCTTCGTTTTCACTGTCGTAATTTTTGTTTTGTTGTTTGTTTGTTTGTTTTTTCATGAGAAGATAAGTGGTTTCTCGTTCTTCGTTTCCACTGTCCTAAACGTTGTTTGTTTTTGCCTGAAGAAGACCAAGAGGTCGAAATGCATTGCGTCTTTTCCTGTGCTTTGTTTGTCTATGTCCTTGGTGGTAACTAACCTCCTTTCTTTCTAAATTTTGCTTCATTTTCCGCCCTCAGTCACTCCGTTTTTGAAACAAACAAAACAAAAAAAACAGTAACATGGACGAAAAAGAAGAACGGTGATCATGATGATAAAGATGGTGACAAGACGATGATTATGGTGACTAATGAAGACAATGATCATGCCGTTGACGATGATGATGATGATGATGATGATGATGGTGGTGGTGGTGGTGGTGGTGGTGATGGTGGTGGTTATGTGATAGTGGTAGTTATCAAACAGACTAACTATGTTAGAGACCTACTGCGACTACATATGGTGAGGATGATAACAGACGATGGTCATTGAATGATCATGATATTATGACGTTGGGGACGACCTTAAGTACGACAGTGACGACGACAACGTCGAAAAAAAAAAATAGAAGAAAAAAACATCAACAGAGAGAGAGAGAGAGAGAGAGAGAGAGAGAGAGAGAGAGAGAGAGAGAGAGAGAGAGAGAGAGAGAGAGAGATGAAATGAAGAATGAAATCTTCATTCCATAAGGCCATTGCCTTCTTTGGAAGAGGGGAACAAAAACAAATACATATAAACACCATGGCATACACATACATAAAGATTCATTCAAGTTATAGCAGTCTGCCGCGCTTTAAACGCTTGATGAATATAAAGTACTAATAATTTCTGACTGTATTACTGTTCGTTGAGTCCAACAAGAGAGATGAACGAAAACCCTTTGGATTATGAAAGAACCTTTGATCAATGAACTTTTCTCTTTCGCTATTGTAAAATGGACAACATAATAAGAAGCGCATTTCGTTTTCGACAACAACTTTACATAGTTTACACATTAAGTCTTGTGGCCTATGGTTTCTATACCTATAGTAGTAAACTGACAGGTCGGATATGCCAAATCTAAACTTAGTTATATACTACATTTTAAATGCTTGTCAAGATCCATGCACACACACACATATATATATATATATATATATATATATATATATATATATATATATATATATATATATATATATATATATATATAGGTAAAACACCTATCACTCTCATTCACGTGTTCACTCCATTCTTGCCATCTACAATCAATCAATCTCTGTCAATCTCTGCCGAAAGACACACACACACACACAAATCCATTGACATCACCTACATCTTGCTCCAGCCGCACAAGTCCAAATCCATATCTAAACAAACATGGTGTAGCATGTGTGGCCCAAGTGGTCTGTCCTCGATGATCAAGATCACAGAGCATAGCATAAAGCTTCTTGGCTCATCTGTCATTTGCCATCTGCAGTATTTTAAACCAGTAACAGATACATTGAAGGCCTACCACAAAATGAATAGTGACAATATCTGTTTAGCTCGTTATAAACTAAATCGTTTGGAGTACTAAGACTAACAGCTAGATACTTCTTCAGGGCATATTAATGCACTTTTCCACAACACTGAGCTGCTTTTGTGAAAAGCCCATATCTCACATTCATACTGCGTAACAGGAAGCACTTGATGGTCAAACAGAGTTAATAGCACGCGCAAAGAATCACTTTTGAATATGTACGTGTGTATGTGTGTATGTGCGTGTGTGTGTGTGTGTGTGGTGTGTGTGTGGTGTGTGTGTGTGTGTGTGTGTGTGCGCGCGCGCGCGCGCGCGCATGTGCGTGCATGCGTGCATGCGTACGTGCGCGTGTGCGTGTGCGTGTGTGTGTGTGTGTGTGTGTGTGTGTGTGTGTGCGAGGGTGTGTTGTCAATATGCACCCTTGTTTGTAGATGCATGGTACTTATTGCAATATCCATCTTCTTATTGGTTTTATTTATCCTTTCTGTAACCTTTTATGTATTTGTAAGCGCTCAGGGCTTATGATGTAAGATTAAGCGCTATAATCAATTATTATCAATATTATAATTATTAAGAAACAAAATCAAAGAATATGTATGATAAAAAAGCATAATCAATGCATGATACATTTGAAAAG
>JADBJO010017124.1:32500-38563 GCA_016801955.1 Conus betulinus | reverse complement strand
AAACTGTCGACGATGGTAAAAACAGACATCAGGAAATTCTTGTAATCCAGATCAATAACAAACGAACCGTGTCTCGTGAAGAGTGACTGATGTTTCTCTCTCTCTTTCATCTTTCCTTCTTTCGTCTGTTTATATTTTCTTTTCAACCTTTTGTTTCTTTCGGTCCGTCTGTCCCGTCTTTGTTTTTGTTTTTTTTTTCGTTCTTGCTTTTGTTTTGTTTCGTTTTCATTTCTTTCCTTCTTTCTTTCTTTTTCTGTTTTTTTTTTTTCTTTATGAAAAAAAAAAAAGAAAGAAACAGACAAAACCGCACAATCGAGAGGACAAAGTCTAAGTGTGAGTTAGATCTAACCACGCTCTCTCTCTCTCTCTGTCTCTCTCTCTCACACACACACACACACACACACACGGCATTTCCTCCTGTCTAACTTCTTTTCCGACTCGTACAAGACAATACAAAGCCCCACAGGTTTTCGCCCACGCTATTGACAACAGATCCAAGAAAACATTTTCCGTGTAATTAGCTACAATTGTGTGTGCGATCTATGCCTGCCATTGGTATTCAGTTGTCCCCCTTCTTTTCCAGTGGAAACTACCAGTGTTCATCCACACCCACTGCTGGCGAATGGCTGGCCATGTGGGCGGGACTATTTGCAGATGAACAAAGGGCAGTAATTATGAATGCAGTGTGATGGCAGAGTCATGACTATTTGCGAAATGAGAAAACACAAGTGCTGTAATTCCATTTTGTTACATCCGACAGCTGCGCAGTGCCTCATTTGGTGGTTTTCTTCTTGTCAAGTTGGTATTCATTGTTTTCTGCGAATTACCAACCCTGTGCTGGTGACTGCGACGGCATAACCATGGGTTTAGTTGTATATCGGGGAGCCCTAAGGAGCGGCGTGGGCGAAATGTTTCTTGGGGTATGGAGGATGACATTCAGGAGGGGGCACGAGTGGGGAGGAGAGGGGGGAGGGGGAGATTGCTAGTCCGCATATACGCAATCTCAAAACTTTCATACAAAGAGAGAGATAACTTCCGCCACACTTCCTGCAGAAGGGCGTAGTCCAAGCGCAACATGTGCTGGTCAGAGTTCGGAAATACGGTCAAGAAGTAACGATTTGAGGAGATGAAAATGGCCTTGCTTCTGCGAAAAAAGAAATTTTTAATGTCAAAAAGACAAGACTTTGACCATGTATTTGGGTTTGATAGATTCAAACAATTCAAGTCAGTGCTAGATGCCAATAAAGATAGATGAAATGTGTATGACTTGTGGACCCCTCGTTTTCACGGTATTGGGGCACAGGGATTTGGGAGTGAAAAGCCGAACGGACGACAGGAAAAGGGGGGCGTCATGTCGATTGTGATTACACACAAAGTAAATAAAACGTTGGAGCTGTCTCAGAGTAATGCACAGTATGTCTTAAAGGCTAAACTGTGTAGTGAATTTGTTTTACTGGCAGCTGATGTTCTTAGAGAAGTTACATGCAGCTTTGAGTGTAATAGAGACTAATGGAGACTATAAAATTATAACTTTTGGGATCTGCTTCATAACGACGATTTTCTCTCTCTCTCTCTCTCTCTCTCTCTCTCTCTCTCACGTTGTCGCATCTCCGCACTCTTACATGCTCTTACATGCTTGGAGGAGGTGGAGAGAGAGGCGATGAGTCGGGAGTGGTGGAGTGAGGATGGGGGAGGTAGCAACCTTCCTCGGGATCAGGCCTTGGTGGGTCGCTGTAGGCGACTGACCTTTTCACCTTTTCATTTCAGCGAACACTCGTCTTCCTCCTTCACTGATGCCGTTAGACGCTGAGTCGTCGCCCCCGCTGAATTGTCGTCGGCGACAATGCAGCAGCTAATTTACAGAGCTCTGCCTAATTGCCGTTGACCGACAGTAAGTCAGCGTTCCGACAGCAAATCAGCGGTTATTGCAGTCAACGCCAAATTGTCACTGTGTATATTGCTCAGCGTTGACGACGTTGAAGACAATGAGAACGACGATGATGCTCATTTAGATGACAACTACGACGACGACGACGACGACGGTGATGATGACGATGATGATGATGATTATGATGATTATAGGCTAATGATGACGATGATGGTAATGATGACGGTGAAAACAGTCGTGTAGAATCACACCAAGTGGGTTTTCACGTGACTTAATTTGTCTTCCTCCTTTTTGACAATACATTCGTGCATTTCCAAATTTGCTCTCCCAACCGTCCACTCAGTAGACGTGTCGCCTTTCCCTCCGACGATACTCAACGGACATTTTCGGAAGTCTGCAGGGGAGGTAATTTGTGTTCGAACTCGCGTTCAGCAAGAGAGCCACCCAGCTGAGTTCGTGGGACAGAAGCCGCTGGTGGGCACGCCCAAAGCCGCTTGCCCCATCAGTCCGCTCAACAGCTGAATCAGAGAGAGAGAGAGAAAATGCCAAAACATGGGTGGGGAAACGGTGGGGGCCTGGAGTGAAGGCCGTCAATATCCCCGATCGTCATCCTGGCGTGTGCTTCCAATCACATAGTTAACTCTCTAGATCTATTGCTCGACCCATAAACGGAGAAAAGATGAGTCTGTTTGCGTTGGAAAGACAGGCGTTATCCTCCTCTCATTTTCATTTTTCGGAACAAGTTTGTTCCTTCCATTTGGGCCTCCACTTTGAGTTAACACTTCGCATGACTGGACCTTTATGACTTAACAACAAAATGACTGTAATGGTCGTTATTCACTTTCTGCTTAGTTCCATTCCTGATTTTGTGTTTTTTCGCTCTTGAACTCAAAGTTATCCGACTAAAACAGCTTCGTCTTCAAACAGTTCACTACGCACGAAAACAAAGAAATAAAGAGAGAAAGGGAGAATTGAAAAAAAAAAATGAAAAGAAGTAAGAAAAAAAAAAGACAGAAAGAAACATGACATCAAAGAAAAGGGGAAAGAAGAAAGGAAACAAGAACAAGACAGAAAGATAGAGTGAATTGAAGAAAGAAAAAAGAAAGAGGTTTAAAAAAATAAGAAAAAGAAAAGAAGGGAAGAAAAGAACAAGACAAGGAAGAAAACAGCAAATAAGGAAGGCAAGAAATATGAGATAAAGAAAGGAATGAAACAAACAAACACTCGCACACAAAAAAGAAGTGGAGAGATTTCGAACCTAAAGAAGAAAGAAAGGAGGAAAAGGAAAGAAAAGAAACGGAATTAAATAAAAGTGTAAAGGGAAATACAAAAGGAAGAAATGAATGAATGAAAAAGTAAGAAGAAAGACGCAAAGCTCTGACCTCTCGTTCTTTTTCAAACAACACAATACAAACTGTCCACGTCATGACTGCCAGTGAAGACAATTAATTTCAGCGGTAATAAAAGTAAACGCTGACATGACGTCGTAGTAATGAACTGTCGCCAGCAACAATTCCACGTAGCAATGTCTCCGATTCACTGGCGTGTGTCGATCTCTGACACGCTGAGTCGTCATTCAAACCGCGGATTTGTCGCCGACTGTCGGCAATTCGGCGGCGGTCTGTTGACCGCTCATCGTCATCGGTCCGATGGCGTGTCGATGACGACAAATCAGCGGTCACCTGAGCGCAGCTTTTGTATTTTGGAAGTCAATCTCTGCGATCGACAAGCGTCCGATTCGTTGGAGTAATACAGTGGTGTTGCAGATTAGTGACTGTTGGTGGTGGCAGTTGAAGCATGAGAAGAGAAGAAACGATATGTTGTGTACTTGGGCAGTCAGAGAGATGGAGCACACACACACACACACACACACACACACACACACACCACAGGAGAGAGAGAGAGAGGAGAGAGAGAGAGAGAGAGAGAGAGAGAGAGAGAGAGAGAATCTGATAATCTTGTTTATAGCCCAACTGACCAAGGGAAGGGGGGGAGGGGCTGGGGGGGGGGGGGCGTGGGAGTGCGAAGGGGGTCTGTTAGGGCTATCTCATTATCACATCGTCAAAAAACGGTTACGTAAGATAGATACATAGATAGACTGATAGATAGATAGATTTTTTGATAGATTGGTTTAAAGATATATAAATAGATACACACACACACACACACACTGACTGACTGAAACCAATTTATTTTCAGATTAAACTCAAAGGTGTACTGACAACACACACACACACACACAACACACACACACACAGAGAGAGAGAGAGAGAGAGAGAGGACGATGCATCCGGCTCTGACGCCTTCAATTTTGCCAAGAACATTTTCGCCTAAGAGCACACAGAAAAGTGGATGGGAGGGGTGGAGGTGGGGCTGTGTGACTGACAGGCTGCTGTTGAAGGAAGGCCCCATAGCCTGGGAAGCAGGTCTGCTCAGCCTAGTTTGATCGCAGAAACATGGAGTTTTCCCATACCTATAGTGTGACGTAAGACGGTTTTGATCAAACACCACTTTCTCCCGCAACTCAAGAGATTTTCGGCCTCTAACGCCGAGGTGTAAAGTTATGCTGCACACGTGCAACAGGCGGATGCGCCATACACCCTCCATGTTCCTGGGTATGCTGGAAAGGAGTGGGCGGTCAACTTAATCCTCCACCATCCCCCACCATCAAGAGAGCGCGGAAGAGTGCGGAAAGCGAGCGAAACCTAGTTGTATTAAGCCGACGTCTTTGAAAGATGACGTCATATTTTCCAGGGCCGGCTGCCTTGGCATCGATAAGCGCGTCAGATTATGATGTCATATTTCCTGTGTGGGACTGGCTTCCTCTGTAGGGAGGGAGAGAGGTGGAGGATTTAGGGGAGGGGCGGAAACGCGCGACTTGGTAATTACGTAACTAGCAGTAAACACTGGGTGTGGGATGCTGCGACGATTTTTTTTTTTTTTTTTTTAATCTGTGACGCGAGATTGAGTGGGGAAGGACAGGTAAGGGGTTGGGACTTGTGCTTATGACGGGGTTATGAAAGTCAGTCGCGTTTTTCTTCTGTCCATGCATGATGTAAAAGGTTGATGAAGAGAGAGAGAGAGAGAGAGAGAGAGAGAGAGAGAGAGGTTGGATGGATGGGGGGATGGATTCAACTCGTCACAATTTCCTTTTGTATCCCTAAGCCTCTTTCTGTGTCTCGAGACTGTCCTGATTTGGGGGATGGGCTGAACAAAACCCGTCACAATGTATTTTGTATTCCGCTTCTCTGTTTCATGAGACAAGTGTGCTGAGACGTGTTTTTGTCATTTCAAACGTGCGCACGTGCGTGCGTGCGCACGCACGCACACACACACACACACACACACACACACACACACACACACACACACACACACACACACACACTCCCCTCATGCCCCCAATCCATCAGGGAGAAGCCGCAGGCACCCAGGAGCAGGTCTGTACCGGCAGTCCATCACACTGACAAGCTGCTGCAGCAGAGAGAGAGAGAGAGAGAGAGAGAGAGAGAGAGAGAGAGAGAGAGAGAGAGAGGAGCGCGCATCCGTCATGGCCACATAGTGCTCTTCATCAACGTCTGTAATGATCCACACAAACCACGCCGAGGACCTGCCCTGAGAAAACGAAGCGCAGAGAAGGATTTCTTTCTTGTTTCTTTGTCTCTTCTTCTTCTTCTCTCTTTGTCTGTCTGTCTGTCCGTCTGTCTCTCTCTGTCTCTTTCTCCGTCTGTCTGTCTGTCAGTCAGTCCTGTCTGTCTGTCTGTCTCTCTCTCTGCAGCGCACTTTTCCCCCATCCTCTCTCTCTCTCTCTGTCTCTGTCTCTCTCTGTCTCTCTGTCTCTCTCTCTCTCTCTCTCTCTCTCTCTCTCTCTCTCTATCTCTCTCTCTCTCTCTCTCTCTCGCTCTCTCCAGCGCACTTTTTTCATCTCTGTGTGTGTATGCGTGTGTGTGTGTGTGTGTGTGTGTGTGTGTGTGTGTGTGTGTGTGTGTGTGTGCAGCGCACTTTTTCTCCATCCTCTGTCTGTCTGTCTGTCTGTCTGTCTGTCTGTCTGTCTCTCTCTCTCTCTCTCTCTCTCTCTCTCTCTCTCTCTCTCTCTGCGCGCTCCCAGCACACTTTTTTTCCCTACCTCTCATTGTTTTTCTCTGATGGGAATTTGTTACCATACAACGTGTTCT
>JADBJO010017124.1:15000-20000 GCA_016801955.1 Conus betulinus | reverse complement strand
GTGTGTGTGTGTGCGGCGCGCACAAACACACACACACACAGACCACACACACAAACACACACACACCACACACACGCGAGGAGACACACACACACACTCACACACACCCGCGGCCGAGGGCAGGCACACACGTGCGTTGCAACACGAGAGGAGGACGAGAGAGGAGTGGGAGATGAGGAGCGAGAGCCTGAAGAGAAGGTGTAGAGAGAGATGATGAGAGAGAGTAGAGACGAGAGAGAGAGAGAGAGAGCGTCGGGTTCCATGAAGTGTAATTTCATTTGGGGAGTTCCTGGAAGGAAATAAAGGTGTCCAAGGAGAATGGACCGACCAAGAATCGCACTAAATGGTCAAGCCCCAAAACAAAACAATTCGTGTTACTCTCCTGACATGTGGACTTTTCAGTCTTTGCTTTTGGAGTTTCCAGATGGATAGAAGACTCAACCTCGTGATTTAGCAAATGTGTAAAATGGCTTCCGACCTCCTCCCTGGTACAAAGGTAAAAAAAGAGAGAGATTTTAGGATTCACTTTAGAGTTTCTTATTCCTGAAGATTAGTAACACGCGGCGCCTCATCTCATACCCACTACGGCTATACGAACATATGTGGTGTCACTACACAAAGACACACATACATACTTACTCCTCTTCCACTCTCCTTCTTCTTGCCTCGCAGCTTTTTCTTCAGTCAATCTTAAACCTTACTGTCACGCCTTTCCTTCTTTCTGGTCCCTTACCACCTTTCCTCCCACTGCGCTCCTTCTTTTGGCGTTGTCTGCCCTCTCTTTCTCTGGGGTCTCGGGGGGGGAGGCTTACTTGGCTTGGTCGCAGCCAAGGAGACTAGAGAGCTCTGGGGGGGGGGGCGTGGGGGGGGGGGGGGGGGGGTCACTGGCCGTGTCTGTCTGTCTGTCTGTCTGGGGGAAACTGAAGAAAAGGAGGGTCCTCTCTGTCTCTCTGTCTGTCTGTCTGTTGTCCTCTTTTCTCTCTCTCTCTCTCTCTGACTTTCTTATATAACTCTCCTGTCTTATCTTCCCTGTCTGATCTGTCTGTTTCTGTCCTGTCTGCCTGTCTGTCTGTCTGTCTGTCTGTCTCTAATCTTGTCTTCCTTCCTTTCGCTCTCTGTTTGTATGGTTTGTTTTGTTGTCCTCTCCTGTTTGTTTCTCTCCTGTTGTCCGTGCGGTCCTGTTCTGTCTGGCACGGTCTGGCCCCTCTCCGCCTCTCTCTCCAGGCTCCCCTTGATTTTTGTTTCCCTCTCTCTTTCTTCTTCTCTGCCTTCCCCCCCCCCCTCGTAGTGAGGCTCGATTGCGCCCCCCCGTCCCCCCCCCCCCCCCCAACGCTGTCAATGGAAGGAACAATCGTGTGTCATAACCCCCAGATGATGATGCTGAAAGCTTAAACGGATCGACCTAACTTCAAGGATTATGTGACTCACACACGAACCGAAGAGTTTTCTCCCTTGGTCTTGGAGTTAGCCAACTTCCTTGACCTGTTCCTGCAGGGGGGCTCTGTAGTGGCTGTGACGTGTGATGAATCGATAAGTGGACCCCACGCGAAGAAAACCACTCCATTAAGCTCGTTTGCCCCACTCTCCTCCCCCCCAGCCCCTCGCCACCCCCTACCCTCCCTAGCCCGGGGGGGGGGACTCTTCCCAGTACCAGACCATTATCGTTAGCACCAAGGTTCGTTCGATTGCCGCAGAAGGAAACAGTAACGGGTTAAAGAAGATTTCAACTAGCTTTATGAAAAGATCTTTTCCTTTTTTTTTCTACCCCATACTTTTTTTTTTTTTTTCATTTTCATTTCTCTCTCCTTTTTTCTCCCCTCCTTTTCCAGGCTTTTTTGTGTTTTTTTTCTTTTGTGGCGGTTGGTGGGTGAGGAGGGGAGGGCGAAGGGTATCGTTTTTGTATACACTGATTCGTACCTTTTTCCTCACTTCATTTTAATTTTTCTTTCCTTTCCAATTCACTTTTATTTTCCTTCCCCCCCCCCCACTATTTTTTTCTTCCTGTTCATGGATTTGTAATCTTTTCTATTCCCCTCCCTCCCACCCACCCCCCTCACACCCCCTCCCCCTCACGGAACCCCCCCCACCCCGTCTTTTTTCCTTTTACTTTCCTCATTTGTTCCTCCTTTTTAGCTTTTTGCTAGTTTTCACACTACACTTTCTGCTTGCCTTTTCACACTGAGCTTTTCCTTTACTTCATTACCTTCAGTAACCTTTTTCCTACTTTCTGTTAACCTTTCTTGTATATCCCATGATTTTTGTTTCTACTGTTACCTTCTCGTAGCTTTTTATTACTTGTTCCACTTTCCGGTACTTTTTTCTATTTCCCCCCCTTCCTTTTTACTACTTTCAAAACCCCTTTCCTATCGTTCGATCCCCGTTCCAACTGTCCGCTCCTTTTTCCTATTTTTCCTTCCGGGCCCGTCATCTTTTTTTCTTGGTTTTTCTAATTTTCTATTACCTTTTTCCTTTTCCCTACATTCCTCGGCATTGTCCTACTACCTTCTACCACACTCTACCAACCGTTTCCGTACACTTCCACACTACTCCACTACCGTTTTTCATCATTCTTACAATCCATTACCTTTTCTTACTGTCCACTGTCTTTTTCCCTTCTTTCCACTAGTACTTTTTTTTTCCCCCTTACTTTTCTTTTTCCGTTCTCAATATCTTTCCCCCTTCTCATATTTTTCATTTTTATCTGTTTTCACTGGTACGTTGTTGATACAGGCACGCAAGCACGCACGCAGCGCGCGTGTACGTGCACACACGCGCAGACACACACACAACACACACACCACACACACCACCACACACACACAGCCATACACCACACACCACACACACACACAACAAACACACACCCCCCACACCCAACACCCAGACACACACAACCCACACACCACAACACCACAACACACACAACACACACAACACACACACCACACACACACACACCCAGAGTGAATGGAGGAGGGGAAGGGAGGGAGAGCAGAGAGAGAGAGAGAGGAGAAGAGAGAAGGAGAGAGAGAAACAGGGAGAAACCACACCAAGAGAGAGATGGAGAGAGAGAGAGAGAGAGGCGAGAGAGAGAGAACGCCTGTCCTAAGTTCTGTTTGTCTGTCCCGTCCGTGTCCTGTCTGTCTCTCCCCTTCCCCCCCTCCCCTCTCGCTTTCTCTTTCCCTCCTCTCTCCAAACCTCATCTCACTGCAGCACCTGCACACACTTTGTCAGGTGGAACCCGGCTCTCCACACATAGAGTCATGTTCCGCCTGTGAAACTGTCCGCCCTTCTTTTGGTGGCCATAGCTGTGAGATTAGAGATGGGGTTGATTGATGGAACAGTTCTATTAGAACTGCCTTCTTTCTCTTCTTTTTCTCCCTTTTTCTTTTTTCCCTTGTCTCTTTCCTTCTCCTGCTCTTTAAACCCTCCTCGGTCCCTGCTTATTCCTTTTGTCCCTCTTTTCTTTTCCTCGCTTTCAAATTCCTTTCTTTTCTTCTTCTGTTTTCCCCCTTTCTCCTTTTTCTTCTTTCTCCACACGGTTTCTTTTTTCTACCTTCGTTTTCTTGCTTTTTTTCTTGCTTCTCTTTTCTCTTCTTTTTCTTCTTCTTATATCTTCCTTTCTTTTTCTTTCTTTTCCCTTCTTATTTTCCCTCCCCCATTCTACCTTCTTTTCTTCTCCTATGTCTTTTCCTCTTTTCTCTTCTGCTCTTCTTTCTTCCTTCTTTTCCCCCTCTTTTCTTCCTCTCTCTTCTCTCTCTTCCTTTTCTTCTTCTTCTTCTTCTCTCGTTTTCTTCTCTCTGTTCTTCTATCTTTCTTTCCCTCCCCTCCTCTTCTCCCCCCTCCTTCCTCCTCTTCTCTCCCTCCTCCTCCCTCACATCCTTTTCCCCCTCGTTCCTTCAATTTCTATCTTCTTCTTCACTTCTTCTTCTTAGAGTTTGCATGCAGCTAGAGTGATCCCGCCGTTTTCAATGGGACAACAGATTCCTCTGGTGGCATGCTTTAGAGGCAATTGACTTCTTCATCAGCCAGTTATTATCCAATTTCAATCACAGAGGGAGCGGAAGCGAAAGAACGGGTGTGAAACCCGTGCGCCGATGTAATGCAAACGGTCGATATCCGGATCGTTATCCTGGCGGTAGAGAAAGAGCTGGTCCGAAAATATGAAGGACTGGACCAAAATGACCATGCCAGGTCTCCTCACAACAACTACAAAACAGAAGAGCCTGGAGAGAAACAGCGGCTACCTCATCACGTCCTCCCCCCACGACCCCAGCGGTCAGAGGGACTGACTGACTGAGATCTGTTTGCTTGACCCCAAAACTGATAAAAGAGATAACTCTGTTTGCAATGGAGCGACAGGCGTTAAGTTTCCCTGATTTTTCTCTTCTTTTTTTTTTTTCGGAACAGGTCTATCAAATTTTGGCACAGGGCAATGGTGTGGATCTAGATCCAAGGGCTGGGCCAAGCTCCGTTCAGTAAGATGGACGAACTCCTGACCCGATTTGAACAGAACTTAGTGGACTGTGACCCAAGGCGAATCATCTGAATTCCCATGCGGGTCGATGATTCGTTCGGGTCTTGTGTGGGGGTGTGCGCGTTCCTAAGTACATTTCTAGATATTATTATTATCTTTTAATTATTGCTATTATGAATGACTGTATATAATGCTTTCTTCTTTCGGAATATGTATCAGGGATCCAAAGCGATCATCATCACATCATCATCATCATCATCATCATCATCATCATCATCAATAACATCATCATCATCATCATCATCATCATCATCATCATCATCGTCGTCGTCGTCGTAGTCATCATCATCGTCGTGGTCCTCGTCGTCGTCGTCGTCGTCCTCGTCGTCGTCGTCGTCCTCGTCCTCGTCCTCGTCCTCGTCGTCGTCGTCGTCGTCATCATCATCATCATCATCATCATCATCATCATCATCATCATCATCACCATCATCATTAGTCCCTTAACACAAGAGTCGTATGGGCA
>JADBJO010017124.1:0-7500 GCA_016801955.1 Conus betulinus | reverse complement strand
GTTTATGAATAACAATAACGCTTACCCATCCAACAGAACCTCCTCTTCCATTCCAGCAGAATGCATCACTTGAGACAGTTTGTAGATCAAATCACACACGCTATAGTAAAACACTGACAATGATGCAGAATTAAAACTGTTTAAAAACCTATAGTTTACCCAGTCTTCCACTTTACCAACATCATGAGTCCATCAAAGTCACAAACCAATTTGTTCTATGCACTTTCCTCTTCTACCAGCATCATTAGTCCATTGAAGTCAGGAGTACATCATTACTTACTGTGATCACCGAAGTTTCTAAATCAGTTGTACCCTTAATGAAACTTATGTACGGCCGTCCAGACCCGAAATCGTAGGTTTCCCGTACTGCAATACGGGAAAACCGTATTCGGCCTGTCTGTCTCTTTGGCCGTCCGTCCGTCTATCTGGCCGTTTGTATATCATTCTGTCTGTCTCTGAGTCTGCTCGTTTATCCCTCCGTGCGTCTCTCTCTCTCTCTCTCCTCTCTCTCTCTCTCTCTCTCCTCTCTCTCTCTCTCTCCTCTTCCGTATGTCTATCTGTCCGCAGAATATACGTATACATTTATATACATATTATGAATAAACATAAATTGAGAGAGAGAGAAAGAGAGAGAGAGACAAAGAGAGACAGAGAAAGGTTGTGTTACGGTGATCTTACAACCCCCATCAAGCTTAATGCTTTGGATAGAAGAACGTTGTCAATGCAGCCACCTTGTTCTCAGAACAGCTCATTGCTCCCAAAGGATAGAACAAAAATGGAAAAAGCAGCTAATTTGGTTGACGGCTAAGGCTCGGCAGACATGAACAGTACTCGATTAGGCAGAGTCCCCCGCTGACCATGCGCGCTAAATGCTAGCTCTCATCAAGCAATATGCACTTGTCACAAACAGCGACTCATTAGCCAATCGCCGTGCGTGTTGCTACAACAATGGCCATCAAAGAGCATGCGCATTGAAAGTCCATCACCTACCAGCTCGTCAACGCATGCGAAGAAAAAAAAGTCTCAACCAATGAACATGTATGTTCCGTGTGACGTTAGACGCCCGAAAGTGCGTGTTTCAAATTCTCATCAACTAATGAGCGAGCTGTTGATAGTGGCTGCACATCAGAAATTAATGCGCCAAGGCCTTGCTTAAGGAGTCGAGTAGTATTTATAGACAGACACAGTTATGTTTTTATAAAATTGTTATTGTGTCTGGAAGTTTATTTTAGGCACAGTTTACATTGTTTTTTTTTTTAAATTTTACTGTGTCTGAAAATTGATATACATTCTTTTCTTTCCTATGGCCATGAAGGTCATGACAGGTGGTTCCATCAAACTGATTAAAATGAAACGAATGGCAATATTTCGGGGAGACCACCTGGAGCAAAAATAAGGTCACGTGTGAATACGTAGGCCTGAAATGTGACCTCAAGCAAGGAATAGCTCATGTATTTCTAGGTTGTATTTCTAGGTTGTATTTCTAGGTTGCAGATGATTTCATCGTCAGAAATCCTTAAAAGGAAGTGGAATGATTGTTGGGAATTGTTAATTTGATTTATTATCAGTTTAATATCAATTTTTGGGCTCAGATTGTGCTACACCTCAAAACGGTTATACGGATGATATCGTGATCTTTCGAGAAAATCTTAACTGTGGCGTGTGACCAGTGTCGTCAACCAATAGGCGCTCGCATGCGTGTTTGAAATTGTTATCAACTAATGTGCGTGTTGTTGTTAGTGTCGTCAAGCAATAGGCGCCCGCACGCATGCTAAATTGTCATCAAGCAATGAGCTTGCTGTTGAAAACTGTTGCTAATCCATTGGCGTAGGCAGTGGAAACGCAGTCAGCCTTTGATCCCTTCTTCAGATGAAAAGATGAAAACGGAACGGCCACGTTTCACGATGTGCTGACTCATTGTTGTTGCTACTGCTGTTGCCGTTGTTTGTTGTTGTTATTTTCATTATCATTATTAGTATTGTTATCATTTTTATCATCATCATCATCATCATTGATGTCGTTATTGTTATTATTATAATGATAATAATTATTGCTTTTATTACTATCATGATTATTACTATTATCGTTACTGTCATTATCATTATTATTATTACTGTTATTATCATCATTATTATTATCTTTATTATTATCATCATCATCATCATGATCGTCATCATCGTCAACATCAATATCATTGCTATTATCATCATCATTATAATTATTACTGAGAGTACTCATGTAGCGCCTATCCTAGGTTAGAGAGCAAGATTTAAAAACGTTTTACTTCCCACACTCTCGTTTACGCAAGGGGCTGCTGCATACCAGGATAGATCCGATTGAAGAGCTGCCTGCTGGCTGCTTGCTACGTTTCCCGTGTGGTTTCCTGTGTGATTCAGTCAGTTTTCCCTCTCATTGGTTTCCATTTTCTGCACAGAGGATTCATGTTATGAGTGCACGTGTCATCCATGCCAAACGGGCAGACTGGCCATGACTAGACAGCCAGTCTTCTTATGAGCGCGGTGATTTGAGGACGATGAAGAAGAAGAGGCAGACAAGAAAAACAAAGAGGATGGGAGGGATAGTTCCCATAAGGGAGTGGACAATCTGGTCGTTTCGCCAGGCTCTCTAGAGAGCCCCGCACAGCGCAGAATCACAAAATGAAGAGACTGTGTCAGGAAATGTTTAACTGTGCTTCAGCAAACCTCCTACCCGGTGTCACGTTTTGTCATTATTCCTCACCCAAATCACTCCTCCCCGGTGGGTGAGAGAGGGCACGTGTCCAAATTCACCCCACGGGTCATGAATTCATTCTGAACTCCCCTCTTTGTCCCCCCAAAACGCTCTCCCCCCAAATTATCAAAGTGTGCTAAACGATATAACATAACATATCAATTAAAACACATTGTACCTGAATTTGAGAGGAGGGAAGGGAGGGGAGATTCTGAACTTGAACCAGAACTCCCCCCCCCCCCCCCCCCCCCTTCTCTTCCAGTTCCAAAACCACTCTCCGATTGGCGATTTGGGACATGGTCCAGGAATAACGTCATGGGATGTGTATAGGCACGTGCACACTCACTCACCCGCTCTCTACGACAGGGTATGAACACGTGCATTATTCACCCCATGGGTCGTTTTCTGGACATCGCTCCAAATCGCTCATCGGGGCGTGGTTTAGAAATCGGAGTAGGAGTGGGGAGGAGGGGGAGGAGGGAGGTAAAGTACTTCTGGCTCAGGTAGCACAATCATTTCCCTTTTCCCTCCTTCTCCCTTTCCCTTAACCCCCACCCCCACCTCTCCCAGTTCAGGTACAATGTGTTTCATTTGCATTTGTTGTGATCTGTCGTTTGAGACACTTTCAAGATTTTGAAGATCAGGGTCTGGTTTACTCCCCTGGGGCGGTGTGTGTGTGTGTGTGTGTGTGTGTGTGTGTGTGTGTGTGTGTGACTTTAACATGTGCCTTTCTCATCACCACGGGGTGGGGAGGGGGGGGGGGGAGGCGAATCAACAGAACACTACTACACCAAGGTTTAGAGCAGGCAGGTGGAGGCAAAGCTTTTAACATACATACCAACACAGCTTGAAAGTTTCATTGCACTCTTCAAATATCTCGCGAGCTGGTCGAGCGCGTATTCACAGGGCTTTCCGTTTCGGCCGATGGTTGAATGTATATTTTCGAAAGCTTACCAGCCATTGAGCGTGAGTAATGGAAGTGTCACAACAAAAGATTTGAGGAATTATTTCCGCTGGGTCCGTTTTTTTTCAGTCATTGAGTTAGGTGTGGGTTTAAAAAACATCAGGAATTGAACATAGTGAGCTGATGTAGTCATCATCATCATTCGTTGAACATTGGCATGATTCGGTGGCTGCAAAGTTGACAGAGTCAACAAATAGATTGAATGTTGACAATGTCATCAAACAATGACGTGTGTTGACAATGTCACCAAGCAATGAACGTGTGTTGATAAATGTCACCCAAGCAATGAACGTGTGTTGACAATGTCACAAGCAACGAACGTGTGTTGACAATGTCGTTGAACAAGGATGTTGACAATTTTTCAACAATCAATGCACGTGAGTATTGGTGATGTCATCACTCAATGAATACGGGTGTTGACAATACCATCAATTGAAAGACGTGGCTAATTAAGTCGTCAGCCAATTGGTACTGACAATATCAATAAAGGAGCTTAGTATTGATAGTCACCACTCATTGATCATGTGTTCTTGACAATGTCATAAATCATTGATCTGTGTGTAGGCAATATCATCAATGATTGATTTTATGTGTGGACAATGTCATCAATTAGTCATTGTATCTGTTTGAAAAATGTCGTCAATATTTTTGTGATCATGTGTGTTGACGATATTTTCAATTATTGATTCTGTGTACTAACAATGTCCATCAATCAATGAGCAGTGGGGTATTGACATAATTCAATGATGAGTGTGGGTGTTGACAAATGTCATCATTCATTGAGTGTAGGTGTTGACAGTCATCAATCATTGAGTCTGGGAGTTGACAGTGTTATCTATCAATGAACGTAGGTGTTGACAAACGTTATCAATCAAGGAGCATAAATGTTGACAATGTCGTTAATCAAAGAACGGGAATGTTGACGATGTTATCAATGAACTAGCATGGATATTGATCATCTCATCAATTAAAGAACGTGAATGTTGAAAAAGTCATTATGACCGAGCATGGGTAAGATGACAGTGTCATCAATCAAAGCAAACTGGTGTTGACTATGTCATTAATCCATGAACATAGATGTTGACATCGTCATCAATCAATCATAATCAATCAATCATCAATCAACGTGGGAGTTCATAGGTGTAGACAATTCATCAGTCAATAAATCTAAGTTCTGACAATCTCATTCAATCACAGAACACGTGCGTTGACAACCTCATCAATCATTCACGTTGAATCTGACACTACTGATCGCAGTCTATACGTGTCAAAAAAACAAATATCGCTCATCCCCATCACAAACATGTTTGGTCGAGCCGCCACGATTATAATGGTTTATAATTTGCCGGGATTCGTCTATCCTTCAGCCACTGCGTCGTTTTGTTTGTTTGTCTTCTCACTGTCTGGCTGCTAGTTTCCTTGGCCTATTTTGGGAGAACGTGGGTGGTTGGTGGTGGTGGTTGAGAACGCGGTGTGGGTGGTTGTGGTGGTTGGGGGGGGGGGGGGGGGGGGGGGTGGTGACAGCGATCTCACACGAATGGCTTTCGCGAAATATCTTTATAGTCTTGCCGATCATCGTTTTGGTTGATGACGAATATCAGTTTTTCTGTATACTGGGTATGAAACTTACGAAGATTTGCAATTGCCCGTGCGCGCGCGCGCACACCACAACACACACTATCACTAACACCACACACACACACACACACACACACACACACACACACACCCACACACACACACACCTCACCCACGCACGCCTCACATCACTCAAGCACGCACCGCATGCACACAACGCACGCGCGGCGCGCGGCACGCACACCACACACCACACAGCACACTCACACACAACACACACACACACACACACACACACTACACCACACTCTCTCTCCTTCTCTCTCTCTCTCTCTCCTCTCTCTCTCGAAGTACTCAAACTACATTATGCATTGCACACGCACACATGCACGCACGCACGTCGGCGCGTACCACACACACGCGCGTCCGCGCGCAGGCACGCACACAACTCATACCCACACACGCACGCACGCACAGACACGCTCGCGCGCGCGCGCGTGCTGCGCGCGCAGCAACACACACACCACACACACACACACACAACACACACACACACTACATACGGCACGCCTACGATCCACACGCACGCTCACACACAATCACGCACCACACACACACACACACACACACAACACACACACACACACACCCACACCCACACGCACACACAACACACACACACAACGCGCCGCGGTCGCGCCGCACACACAGACACAACACTTGTGCGCGCGCGCACACACACAAACAACACACACCCGCCGCACGCACTCACGCACGCATGCCCGCAGCGCACTCACTGCACTCACCACACACACCCACACACACACACACACACACTATACGCATATTGAATGGACGTTGCTTTCTCGACACCAGCCCAGTTTCAAGATCATATCCAAAAGCTGTGCGTTTGCCCTCATTTGACGACGAGTTGGTGAAGGTTTCGCTGGATTTTTGTTTCAAATCAAACATTTCACCTTCTCTCTGAAGATTTTGTTCTGCTTGAGCTGTGCAGGTGTTCTAGCGTTTCACCCACACACCACACACACACACACCACACACACACCCACCACACCCATGCACACACACACAACACCCCACACACCCACACCACACACACCCACACACACACACAGTCCACACCACATACTCACGCACGCACGCACCACACCATTCCACACACACCACACACACAACACACACACACACCACACCACAACCACGTCACACACATTACACCACACACCACAACACACGCACACACACATGCACATACTTTCATGCAGCACACACTCAGCACATACCTCACACATTCACTCCATACACACATGCACACATCACCACACACACACACACACACACACACGACCAACCACACACACCCACATGCACATACAGCAGAAGACGCACATGTAACATACACACTCAACACCCACACACCAACACACCCACACACACACACACACAACACCACACACACTCGGCCACACACAATCGACACAGTACACACACAGACATCAGCACCACACATGCCGACGATGAGAGAGAGATAGAGGATAGATAGATAGATGATGAACAGAAACGACGCAGCTGTTCCCAGACCCGCCCATCAAGGAGATCCATATCCAGCTGTTCTGCGCAGCAATTGCATGGTAGGTGATTATTGTCAGATAATTTTCGCTGCATTTTTTTGAAAATTCACAAATCACATGTAATTGGTGTCCCTGTGAAGATATGGATCTGGGTTCTTCTGCTCGAGTATGGTGGCAGGTGTATGTGGCAACGTGACATGAGCTATGACTGGAACTGCAACAACTGCAGGGAGAACTGTCGATTGGTTGTAGTTTGAGGTCACCCGGGGAAGATTCCTGTGAATGTGTTCTGGTAGACCCGCCAAGCCTGTTGAGCCTTATGACTCTGTTTGTGGTGGACGTACGAGGCCATTTGATTGATTGTCTGTCTGTTTATTCATACGTATTTAGTTCCTATACCTTTTGTTTTTTTTTTTTTATCTTATTTCAATTTTCATTTTCATTGTGTCCTTATTTCATTTTGTTTTATTTTATTTATTTCTTCGTTCATTTTAGTTTAATCTTGTTTCCGTTTATTTCAGTGCTCACTATGTGTTTTGTTGCAAAAACAAGGAATAAAGTTACATGTGCCACACAAGAACAGAATGAAACTGCTAATTATCCACGAGTGAGGAGAATACGGCGGGGGGGGTTGGG
>JADBJO010017123.1:36055-38563 GCA_016801955.1 Conus betulinus | reverse complement strand
ATGTCAATATGAATAATCAGCTGTTCGTACTATCTACGACAACATTCAATTACTAATACCTAAAAAAGCAAATCATCATTTTTTTCCTTAATCTTTTAAAATCCCATGGGGGTTCCCTTTACTCTGGCATCAATCAAAGCTTATATATTTTCATTATCTGTCTTTCAGCTGGTGCAACCAAACAAGCACTCTTCTTCTGCACACGTTACTGATTTGCAGGTTTACTCACTGCAAGTGTCCACACACACTCTCTGTGGTGTCCGGAACTGGCTTCCTCTGTGCGGGGATCCCATACACATCACAACTACTGGTGGTCGGCGACAAACTCTTGCCCAACCTGGATCTTCCCGCGGATCGGAGCTTGGCCCGGGAACGCGCGCAGCCCCCAGCCATCCACCTTAGTGCCCGATCTCCAGTCTCCTCTACCGCACGGGGAGTCGGCCCAGCTATAACAAAACCGGATAAACACGAGTTCAAAACACTGCCAGCCAGTTAGCAGTCATGTTACACTTTAACATTTTTGAACTCTTCAATTTTTTTCAAACATAGTTTTCGGTTTCGACAATAAACCGTTAAAACAAAATGGAGAAATCATCTAGATTCTCACAAATATAAAATTAGATACTTACGGCTTGAGTACCGGTCATTCAACTACAATTCACATACTTCTGTATGTGTTAGGCCTCTGCCTTTATCATTGGGCACAGTCCGCCTCTTCTTCCATCTAAATCATCTGTTCCATTCTCAGAGTGCGCACTTTAAAAATTTCACTCAAACCCTGGGCCACGCTCAGTCAGTACTCTCCCTTGTGTATCACACGACTAACCTATAGTGTAACGCACGAATCAATAATCTTTTTCTTAAACACACACACACACACACACACACACACACACACACACACACACACAAGCCGTAGAGGAAATGAACAACCACAAATGAAATGTGATTTAAAGATTGGCATTACCTGTTGTGCTGGTACAATTGTCACAAAGAACACGCCAAACAAAAAAGAATGAAACACGAAACGCCTCATTAGGGTTGATGTGAAAGGAGTAGAAGAAGCGTCTGTCTAGCTGTTTGAACTCCGAAATATATGTTCCAACACGTTCCTTCCGTTCTTCCTCTGATGACCGAATTTTTTCGAATTTCCTCATAAAACCGTAAGCAGCACGGTTCCAGAGCATTCTCATTTTTCTGCGGTAATACTCTGGAATTCACTACCTTTCCATCTACGTCATGCCCCTTCCTTCCCCGACTTTCAAGTCTGCACTTGCAGCTCATCTGTTTTTAACAATTGCAGAATACCACCTGAAATACTACTGAATTGTTGTATGTCACTTACACGCTTTGCTTGTGTACAAATGAGCTGTTCACCGTGTTATACAGTGTATGTGTCTGTGTATGTGACATAGTGTGTCAGTGTATGTGTGTGTGTGTGTGTGTGTGTGTGTGTGTGTGTGTGTGTGTGTGTGCCTACCTGCCTGCCTGCCTGCGCTTGCTTGCTTGTGTGTGTGGGTGTGTGTGTGTGTGTGTGTGGGGGGGGTATATTTTAGATATTGATTTGTCAAAACTTGTAAAGCACCCTGTAGACTACGTTGTTGGGATGGGCGCTACAAAAATTGTCCTCATTTTTTCTTCTTCTTCTTCTTCTCCTATTATTTATTATATTGGGTATTCATATAGCACCTATCCTCGCTCACAGACCAAACTCTAAGCGCATTACAATAAATCATTCAGTCGTTTCCCGTACCATTCAAATATCATTTACTCATTTTCATTTATCCCATTTATTCCTCCAGTTTCTCTCATAGGATGCATGCGATGTTTATACGTGTCCTCCATTTCCACCGGTACACGATGGCACACGATAACAGTAAAGTGACAATTTTTGTGGCTTGGTAAGAAATACCAAGCGGCTGTCTTTCAATCTACATCAATTTTGCCAGGGCAGTGGGGAACCCCCCTGCTCTTTTCGATTTTCAACTGCCGTGGTTCTTTAACGTGTGCAGGGGGGCCAGGAAGGCACACGGGGTCTGACTCGCTTATAGTCCCCATCCGATGGACTTGACGTTCAGTTCGATTTGTCATTTCAAACTGGGAAAGAAAGGGCGAGAAAGGCAGGGCTCGAACCCACGCACTCTCACACGTTGGGATCTGAACATTGACAGCAAAAAGCCGTGTTTTCAAGGGAAATTATCTTGCCGAGTGTTGAACATTGAAAACGCGTACTCGGTAAAGGGAAGTTATTTTGTAAAGTTTTGACTATTGACAATCGTAGCTGGTAAGCTCCCTTTGCGCTGTGCCGAGGCGAGTGTCGTTGAAACGTGTGCAGCGGCATGTTACTGCCATTAGTTCGCGCCTTGGGGACCACTGATTCTGACGGCTCTGTCTGGAATCATCGTGGACTATGCAGCTGTTTCTGGCTGTGTGGGTTATTTATTGTCCCTTTTTTTCAGGGTCAGCACAAAGGACTTGACCAGTCCGTTGGTGGTGGTCAGTTTCTGT